>BLKR01007637.1:0-33894 GCA_011170035.1 Teleogryllus occipitalis
TTGCAGCTGAGGGCCCGAGAATTAGGAGATAGAGCGAAGCATCAAAAAGAAGACATCAAGAATCAATTTTTTCTGCCAATCACAAGAAACTTTACGGACCACTGGGGGGCTGGTGATGAGGGAGAGTGGCGAAGTCAACCCCCGCCACCAAATGAGAATGCTATGGGCAATCTCTGGTCTGCACCTCACCATCACAATGAGCAGGCATCTTGGCTTCATAGGGAAATAGAAGCTCGCCAAGATGTAGATGAAATGCCATCAGTTAAGATTACTTAATCTGACATTAGAGCAATCACCAAACAGACACAGAACTGGAAATCACCTGGTCCAGATGGCATTTTTAATGTTTGGTGGAAATACTTAACTGTTTTCTATCTACACCTTGGTAGATTTCTTAACGCTGCTGTGCAATATCCAACGAATTTCCCTAAATACATATTATCAGGTAATATGGTTAAGTGCGCTAAAGCAGATGAAAATCTTCTGCTAGAGAATTAACGGTCAATTACGTGTCTGTCAACATTATACAAATTTATAACTGCTGTTATATCTTCAAAAAATTATGATCTAATAAATCTAAACCTTTCATCTCCTGAGCAAATTGTCTGTCGAAAATGAAGTAAGGATTGCAAAGAATTATTGATTATAGATAGTGTAGTTACACAAGTCTGCAAATGCCTACATGATACATTTGTGGGATGTAAAAAGGCATTTGACTCTGTCCCTCACATGTCTTCCTAGAGATTTATAAAATTAACCCATCTTTATTGAATTTTCTCTCTAAATGTAAGGAATGGAAGACTTCTATACATGTTAAACAGGGCAGTTACTCATTTCAGAGCAGGGAAATCGAGATCCAGCAAAGGATGTTTCATAGTGACAGTTTGAGCCCACTGTGGTTCTGTATATCCCTTATCCCGCAGAGTAAAGTAATTAGTAAGTCTGAATATTGAACCTTTCTAAAAAAATCCAGATTTTCGTATGTCACGTCAGTTTTATATGGATGACTTCAAACTCTATGCAAGTAACGAAGATCAACTGCGAAGCGAACTTTTCCTGGTCCAACAATTCAGTAGAGGTATATGCAAGGAGTTTGGCTTAGATAAATTTGCGATATTAAATTTAAACGTGGCAATGTCAAAAATTAGAAAGGCATGTTACAACTCTCAGGAGACACCATGATAAAATGCCGAGGCAATGAATACTCATGTATCTGGGGATGTTGCAGCTGTTAGAAATATCTGACACAAATATCGGAAATATGATACAAAGGAAGGTACTATCCAGAGTACTTAAAATTTGTGAGACGAATATCAGCTAAAAAATAAAATGTCTGCAATTACGACATTGGCTATTCCTGTAGGAACTAATACTTTCGGAGTGATAAAATGGACGGATACCTCTTAATAAGCTTTCGTCAGAAAATTGAGAGCGCGCTTAACAAACATCGACTCCATCACCCACAAAATTCAACTCAGAGATTATATCTATGTAGAAATAATGCAAACTATGTCGAAATTTTGAAAATTTCGCAGGGGGTTCACGTAAAGTACCTCCGAGAATTAAAATATCTGTTTCAAATTGAAGGAGCCTCAACATCACTCAGATCGATTGGGAAATACCAATTTTGGTGAAAATCCTACTTGCAGTTTAGGCACTAGCGGTGTTCATAGACAGACTAACAGACTTTTCCTGTCAATTGATTTTTCGGTATCAAAGATCCACAAAACATAGAACATTACAATACATTTTCCCGCGACATTACAATACTCTCCCTATTCTGTGTAATCAGTAGCGAGAAAGTAATAGTTATATTACAATTCATGTAGACTTCTTACTTAATCCAGACTTCTTATTTAAGTCAGCTATGACTCGTTGCGCGCACTGGCATATGCACTGTTTGAAGTCTGAAATATGTTCCCTTCGTTGAGGTCTTTCACTCTCGTGGAGAAGCATTCTTGCGGAGGACTGAAGTTATTTCCCTGTTCTAAGTTTTGTTGCAGAGCAACGGATGGAAAAGGTTGAAAAATGGCAACTACTTACAAATGTAAATATTGGGTAAGGAGCTTACTAATATATTATTGGGACCCTGACAAGCAAGAAAACCATTACAATGTACCGAAGTTTGTACGTCTTATTTTCATACTGGAGATAAATAAGAATCAAATAAGACAAAAGTTAATTAAAATGCCCTCTTATTCAAAAGTCATCAATGAGTCATGAAATCCACAATGGCTTTTTGGATCATTTGTTTTATCACTGGAGGTAGAAATGTTTATAGATTTGGTTCTCTTGCATTAGTGTGTACCCAGAATTAGCACCAGAAGAAGGAGAAAATAAAAAGGCACGTTTAGTCATTGCTTCTATCAATAATGGCAATATACTCGTCATGATCGCGCAACTACTCGTAAGAGATAATTTTCCACCTCTTTTTTTTTTTTTTTTTTTTTTTTTTGACCAACTACAACTCCGGTTGGCCCCACTGCGCGGCGCATCCTCATTACTCCCCCATGGCTGCGTCATCACCTTCCCAACGCAGCGGCCGGCCGGCCGGCGTCTGGCGCCCTCGCACTTGACGCGATTACTGCCAACAGCACAGCGCGCGCTGCGACCCGTGGGTTCTATACTTGACGCGGTGCTCTCAGCCTGCGGGCGAACGAAACGCTCAGACGGAGAGATTTATGTTCTCTGTGGAGAAGTGAGTTTGGGATTGAAAAATAATGACAATATCTTGAGAATCAAAGGGAACCACACAATTATTCGGTTGAAAGGTGAGAGGGACGTAAAGATCCGGTTGACTTGACAACTTCCCGATCTAAAATGCGAAACCTTTTGTCGAAAACGTGAAACGTATAAAGTGTTTTATTAATCACTTTTAATGTTTCCTCGCTTCTGATGGCTTGTTAAAAATAAGAAGCGTAGTTTTATTGGGAAATGTTAAAATAATGAATAATTTTTGTCAATACTCGGTACGTATTTCGGAGTTGATAGATCCGTTTCAGAAATCGAACATTATGTATTCGTAAAATTTATCGAAGTAGGATCGATCTCTCACTAATTTAGTTGTGGGTAAGTTCACTTTCGACCATCTGGGGCCCATTGTTGCGATATATGCCGTTTATTTTCTCGCTATAACAAATTCAGTCAACTCGCTCGCAGACACACATACTGGGTGTTTCAAAAAATCCCATCAACACACAAGACGGAAAGAGGGTATGAAGGAAAATAGTTTTCGTTCGAGACCACTGGCTGTATCAAAAACCACTGTCCCTGATTGAGATGAGCATAGCAACATGCACTCGAGTCAAACGGGTGACCAATACTTTAGGCTGAAAAAAGTAAGGCAAAACTTATGCCAATATCATTTGTGTAGGAGACCTGAAAGAGGGGAATATTGTAGGACGAGTCAGACACAAAGGTACTGGAAAATGAACTGTGATATAAGTATTAAGTTTTATTATTAATAATAAGAAATATTGAATAATTATTTAGTGTTGAGTAAATAAATACATATTAAAATGGAATACTTTAATCATAATTCATTTCGCAGTTCCTTAGTGATTTAGCTACTGCTATTTTGCATATTTCATTTTTCCACCGAGCAAAAAAGTAGCGGGGAAGCAATTACAATGCTTGCAACGTGGCGCGGTGCGGCGCGGGGCGCGGGGAGGCTGTCGATGTGGCGGAATCGATTGCTCGGCCGATCGAGAGGCGCGCCGCCCGCGCGCCCTTGTCGTGCCGGTGACAGCGTCGAGGGGCGGTTTTCAATTACGCCCCCGGCGTCGAACCCCTCCTCCCCGCGCACAGAAGCCCTCTAGTGTCTCCGAGGGGGCGCTGGAACACGGCAGGTGCGTCCGAAACGATTCGAAAAATCGAAAAACATTTCTTTTCCGGTTAAACATATTCACAATCATGTTATTTAGGAACAAGTGTATCTTGGAATTAGTATTAGTGCTACATCACATTTATCTCTGTTACAGAGTATATGATATTGAAAATTGTATCCAATGAATGTATCTCTCGAAAAACTCTATTTAAAATAAGTGCAGGAGATTCGAAAAAAAAACACATAAATGGAACGTTTAAAAGTTTACAATTTGTAATGAAAATGACTCTAATGCTAATGAATTTAGTGTACTGTGATACATTCTTGTGAAATTAAAGAGTGAAAGTTAAGAGATAAAGCGTATGCATTTGATCCTACAATCTACATCACTTCCTATTATGATAAAATTTCACATTAAAAATATTTTTTTCTGCAAATTGAAATCTTTTGTTTTCCATAGAATAATACTAAGATAGTGTTACGTCTAAAACTGTGAAAATAAGAATTTATTTTGCAATAATGAAATAGTTAGTGAATCCCTGATGAGTTTTGTATAATCGATGGGGTATAGTTGCAAGTTAGTAATATATAGGACACATCAATTAAAAGAAAGCATTTTGAAAACTACCATTCCCTTCTCGCAAACTCATTTTCTCTCAATAGCCCGACCAGTGTTTACTATATTGCTTTAGTGGTGAGTTATAGTTGACATTTACATTATTGAAATGATTGAAGGGGTTGTCATTGTCAACAATACTATTTATTTCAATAATAGCAGCTTTCGATGACTTAGCCATCATCTTCAGTTTTCTGCTGTCTGGAGGTCACGAAAACGACTACCCGTTTATTCGACTCGACTAGTCGTTTTTGTGACTTCCAGACAGCAGAAAACTGATGTTGATGGCTAAGCCATCGAAAGCTGCTATTATTGAAATAAATAGTATTGTTGAAAATGACAACGCCTTTAATCATTTCAACAGTGTTTACTATTTCTCCTAAACGGCGGTGTACAAAACGTTGACTGACAGTCCTGGATGTTATTCTTGCAGACGGGTACATGAACAACGACGTGATCTACCAGTGGAAGGAGAAGGACGCGGTGGTGGAGGAAGGCGTGGAGCTGGCGCAGTACGACCTCGTCAACATCTCCGTCTCGCAGGCCAGGACGTTCATGCGCGGCAAAGGTGCGCCTGCTTCTCGTCAGCGAGACAGTAGATAAGCGTCATTTTACAAAAAAAAATCATTTTCGGTTTAATTTCAAAATACCTCGTGTTTATCACATATCATGCTCTAAATTAATGGTTCAAAAAATTGGTTTGGTTGATGGCAATGGATAGCAATAAGTTACTATCGGTGCGGTAAAGGTGCTTCTGATTCTCATCGCCAATGCTAAATCTGCGAGACAGTAGACAAGCGTCATTTTACAAAAATTAGAACAGATTTTAAAGTTTCATTTTCATTTTAACCCTCAACCGGTACACTGGGGTGTAGACCACTCCACTTAAAGCTTATATTGTTTCACTGGAACATATATATTGGCAACTCTGACCGCTGAACGTTACGTAAATTTGTTTAATCTCTCTATTGTAATGATACACTTCATTGTTGATATGTGTTACGTTCGTCAGTTTTTGTAATTTTGAAGTGGATTTGGGATGTTGCGCACCCCATTGAGCCATTTGCATAAGTATTTTTAATTTGAAGCACTTGCATTGTGTGCATTTAAACCATATGTAATGAGGTATAAATTCAGGTAAAAGCTATGAAATATTAATACACTTGTTGATATGTAATATATTTTTTTCTTCGTTAGGGAAATAGATTTTGTTATAAGCACTGATCGCGCAGGTGTGTGGGGTACATAGAACTTAAATGAACAAGAATCAGTAATATAAAGGAGTGAAAAATATGTCCTGTAATGAAAATGTGTATGTTTGTGAAAATTCATTAGGTTTGTAAAATAGAAACATTTACGTCATAAAGTACCTCTAAATCGTGTATTATTTTATGGGGTCTTATTTGTGTAACCAAATATAAGTATGCCGGTTGAGGAATAACTTTAAAATACTTCGTATTTACCACATATCATGCTCTACATAATATGGTTCAATAAAAAGAAGTAAGTTTGGTTGATGGCAATGGATAGCAATAAGTTGGTTTAATAAAGTTAAACTGTTAATTCGATTTTCCAAAAAAGTTTCTTTGGTATTCACTCTTTCGTTGTTTCACATCACAAATGCTGATACACTAATAGCGTAAACAAGAAAGACGAAAGAGAATGTTTAAATTGAAATGGAGACATGATTCACTCATTGTTATCAGTTAAACTCGTCTTTCTGAAGGGTGTAGTATATCTGGGGAGTTGCTTTCAGAATTATTGTTTAAGTGCAGGTTGAGCATGTGCTGAACACAATAAGCATCTTTTCTAAAAAGGTCACTTTATCTCTTTGACAATATTTACAAAATTATTTCATCAAGGAGTAAAATCAACTTTGTGTCTACTTTAACCGGATATGCTTATTTATAATAATTTTAATATTATTAATAGTTTTTTGTGATCTGAAGATGAGACAAAAATCGTAATTGTTAAATATTTTCTAAATTCTGTGGTGGCAGCGGAGATTTTGTGGTACTCCATGATAAACTATCTGGGGTCAGTGAGATATCTACCACAATAGTAGGCTATATAATTTTAATATGTACCATATTTAGCGAAACACGTGTTTCGAGAACCCTCTTCCCATCCTCAGTGGTTCTACAATTTTTTTTGTTTTTGTTTTTGTTGTTTGTGTTGTTTTTTGTTGTTTTTCTGTGTTACTTGGGTAAGTACTAATTTTAAATAATTATTTTATTGTTCATTAGTTTATATAGGAACAATTAGTTTATATATTTTTATATTTAGGTTGATGTTGATACATGTGTTAATTTGTTTGTCATTAAAACTGTAGAACCACTGAGAATGGGAAGAGTGTTCCCGAAACACGTGTTTGTCTAAATGTGATACATATTAAAATTATAAAGCCTACTATTGTGGTAGATACCTCACTGACCCCAGATAGTTTAAATATTTTGTAGTTTACATCTGATTATTAGAATGGTTAGTTTGTCTCGACTGGATAAACCGCCTCACCTTTCGCCCGGTTGTGATATAGTTCTCGGCTGTGCCCACAGACCCGTACTCAATGATCAAGGTGAGCTTCCTGATGAAACGGCACACGGGGTACTTCATGCTGCAAGTGTTCGCCCCCTGCATCCTCATCGTGTGCTGCTCCTGGGTGAGCTTCTGGATCGACCCCGACGCCGTGCCCGCTCGCGTCACTCTGGGTGAGTGCCCTTTATCCAGTTGCCACAGGCTCTGCTTCGTGATTACAAGCACGGCCTTCACAAATAGAATAAAAATTACTACGACACTTCTGATCAGCAGTCATTCATCAGTTGTAAATATGCTACAAGCATGAAGGTTCTCTCTCGCCGTGACTCTGAAAAACGCTCGGCTGCCCAAGAACAAATAAGAGAATGAATTATCTAGCAGCAAATCGTCTTGTACCTATTGGTGCTTCAAAGAATAACACTGGTGATTTGAACATAGTAATTCCGTGTAAAATATTTTGCTTTTATATAAAACAAAATTATTTGCTTGTTTTTTTTTTCATATTGGCTTGGATTAATGTCCGGATACTGATTTCGCGGTTTGCGGGAATCGACAAGTCCTTTAATATTGTATCAAACATAGAACGTAATAAAATATGAAGTAACTAGTAGTACTAAAACAGCACGTAGTTTCTTGCCCGTATTTTTCATGCAAAATTACGCGAAAAGTACTCAAATTGTTTGAAATTGTACGTAGCCTTATTTCAAAATCCATCTTGAAGGAACAGATTTCATTAATGGAAAAATATTTATCTTCATAATTGAAGTTGTAGGAAAATGCTAAACAAATTTTGAACTCTTCCAACTTTCTAAAAATCTGGGTTTTTAACGAACATTAAACCTCCACCATTCTATTAAACGTTCTTCGCACTATATAACAACGAAATTTAATCAAAAACGATGAAGCTTTTTTTTGAAAATTTTGAAAATGTCCCAGGGACTTTATGAAATGTACCCTCAAAATTAAAATATCATTTCCAAATTCAACGGGCCACAACATCAGCCATATCGTTTGGGAAATATCAATTTTGGAGAAAATCGGCTGATCGGTTTAGCCGCTAGCATTGTTCTTGGAAAGACAGACAAAAGTTTTACCGATATTCGATTTTTCGGTATCAAGGACCCTCAAAATATAGACTCTGTTCACATCACGTGTTAGAGGATTTTTTTCTAAATTTATCTTCTGGATTTATGCACTTTTTTATTACCAAGGCCCTGTAATAAGCGTTTTCTCCCGAAAATTCTCAGTTTATCGCACAGCATTACATCATTTTCTGTCTCCTTCGTAAGCGGTAGCGATAAAGTAAAAATTAAGAGAGCTAGTTAAACCAACTTTAATAATATTGCACTAACGTTCTCAGATTAAATTTGCAATGGCGCGGGTTGTGTTTTTTATTATTATATTTATTGAATCGAATTATGGGAGCATGGTTCAGTAATTACTTTTTCCCACGTATTTGGAATGGCTTATAGCTAACTTAATCTAAAACAAATTCTAATCTAACTATTAGATCGGTTTAGGATACTTATTGGGCACCTACGCTTAGTTTACATAAGAAAATATCTATAAGAAGGCATGTAGCGGATGTATATTTCGAATTCGGGTCGGGAAATCGTTGAGTGTGGCTAGGTTGTAGTGGGGTATTTGATTTATCGAGAATATCTTTGAGTATAAAATGTTGGAGAGATGAATGGTGGATTGACGGATGGTAAATGTAATTCTCTGTGGAGTTAATCATTAGATGTGAAAGATGGGGCGTGAGAGGTTAATGTTAACTATTTGTTTTGCATTACTTGCACTTGATAGATGTTTGTCTGTGAAGCGTTCGTCCCAATGGGGCAAGCACACAGCAATACAGGTATGCGCGTGTGATGTGGTGCGGTGTGGTGTGTGCTGACACAGGGGTGACGACGGTGCTGAGCATGACGACGATGGGCTTCGGCGGCCGCGCGCAGATGCCCAAGGTGTCGTACGCGACGGCGCTCGACTGGTTCGTCATCCTGTGCTTCTCCTTCGTGTTCGCCGTCATGGTGGAGTACGCCGTCATCAACTTCATCGACAAGATCACCGGCGACATCAAGCGCATCCTGGAGGAGAAGGGCATCAAGAAGCCGCCCAAGGTATTGACAAGGGCAATACATAAGGACTCGTACGAACATTTTTATACTTTTTTTAAAGATTCGTGGCAATAATTTTATTTGTGAGAAGAAAAGAATGGTTTAGTTTATTTAATTCTCTCATGCATCTCTCATGTGTGTAATTTCTTCATCTCAGTTACACAAAGTTCTATCCGCGTGATCTTTGACAAAACTGATCCACTCTGTCTCCAAAATGCTCTGGAAGTCATAATAACAGTTAATAATAATAATAATAATAATAATAATAATTATTATTATTATTATTATTATTATTATTATTATTATTATAAGTAAATGAAGTTACGTTTTTTGCACGATCGAGATTGAGGCTTTTTTTCTGAGACCTATAGGTTGAGAGAAAAAATTCTCAATGGAGATAGAGCAAAAAACAATAACCTCATTCACGAAATATAAATATTTTTTTACGATCGTATAAAAATACATAGTATATTAGGAGTCATGACTTGTTTCATCTCTCCTCTTCTTGGTTTATTCGAAAGGAACCTCTAGCTCCGTTAACGTTTTTATAACAGAGGGCCGTGGTTTCTGACATAAGGAAGTGACTGATTGTTGTTCCATACGAGTTCCTACTGTGTAACTGGTACATTCTGGATATAATTACTGAATATTTAAAAGCTATGCTGACTTTCGACGGGAGATGTTCGAATATAAGAACGCTGCAGAATCAAATTCATTACCCATCATTCCTATGGCATTTACGAATATAACTTACCATCAGTTGATAAATTGGTGTACCTCTACAAGACAGATGGTTGGAGTTTCATGCACTCACGCGTAGTCGCACGCAGAAACCCACTTTTTTATACGATCGTAGAAAAACATTATTCTGAGACGTCCACTTCACCCGTGGTGTGGTGCGCAGCCGGAGGCGCCGCCGCCGCCGGTGGCTGACGGGCCGACGGACCCGTCGACGGGCGGCGCCACGCTCGCCGCCGCCGCCAGCGTGGTGGAGGCGGTGGTGCCGGTGCTGGTGGTGGACCTGGCGCCCACGCCCACCATCGACCCCATCTACGCGGAGGTGTGCGACGCCGCGCCGCAGCCGCCCGCCGGAGGCCCTCGGCCGGGGGGCGTGGCCGGCGGCGGGGCCGGGGCCGGGGCCGGGGGCGGGCGCACGCCCGTGCTGCGCAGCCTGCGCGAGGTGCAGGAGGGCCAGGAGGTGCTGCTGGCGTCCATGGTGCTGTCGCCCGAGGGCGCCGACGAGGAGGCGGAGGAGCCGCCGCTGCCGCAGCCGCCGCCCGCGCGACGAGGGTACTGCACTGCACGCTTCCTGCGCTTCATTTCATTTCATTTCATTTCATTTCATTTATTTGGTCAAAAAACAGTAAAGCTCTATATGACGTATGGGGGAGAAGATTATCGGCGCATGATTTCTTGAGTACCAGTATCTCATCCCAACATTTAAACGATAAAAGGTTGAAAGATGAATGAAAGTTCAAACAACAATAACAACAACAATAATAATAATAATAATAATAATAATAATAATAATAATAATAATAATAATAATAATAATAATAATAATAATAATAATAATAATAATAATTAGTGAGAACCCGTCAAAATGTGACGGTGAGATCTGAGATAAATGTAAAATACTGTACCTAAATACTGTACATACTAATGTTCACAATATATTGCATTGTTTGGATCTTCAGGGTATAACGAAGATATTCTGTGATGAGTTCCCAAAATTTTGAACATGTATGGCCCTTGACCAGGTGGCAATGCAATATCGGCACAAAAGATATAGCACTATTATACTGAAGGATATTATTTCTCAAGTTTTTTGATGTGTCATCATCTCCTATAAACAACTGTTTGATTTCTTCTGGCATATTGTTGGAAGGTATACTTATTTTCCCATTTAAGCAACACAGAGGAAATCGTTTGCAGAATTTCTCTCACATGGAAGGAACAAAGCAGAACAAAACGGACATTTCATAGACAATGACCCGAAAGAAAACAAAATGACCTCACTATCACGACACCTTCTCTGACTTTCTCTTTCCCTGCGTTCAGTTAATGTACGTTTGCGTCTTTTGGGGCGCGTGGACAACGATTCGGAATTCGACATAACCTGTAAACAACTTCACTAAAGTACAACCGAGCAAAACCCACTGTGCGAATGTTCTCTACAAAATACACCTATGAAGCAAATACATGCAAACTGTCAACACCACAATGCAATTATTACACTGACACAAAACCTTGACGAATTGTTAACAAATCTCAACAATCAAAACAAAACATCGAGCAGCGTGAACTCACATCTATGGACTCATGTATATCGATTTTGAGACTGCCACCCTTTGAAAGAAAAAAATTGACTATTGATAAGGGTACTATTAAAGAATGATTTAATTAATTAATTTACACTGTAAATGTTGGTGAATCAACACAAACAATATCTGATAACACATCTAGTGATCATATTCTTTCATTTAAAAGAAAAAATACAACAATCGGTTGAGTAGAAGCTCTAAACGAAGCCATGGCAGAATACCTTATTTTTGAAATGTATAGATAATAATAATAATAATAATAATAATAATAATAATAATAATAATAATAATAATAATTTTTTAAACGCGCGAGATTAACAACAGTTGAAAAACTAGGCATTTTTGTTCCCGAGTAATAGGAAAACTATTTGCAACGGTATACGAACTGCACATTATGCCATTATATACATCCTGCGTTGCCATTATACAGATACCGCGTTCGTTTGTTTGTTTTTTTTTTTCTTATTTTAAGGTCGCTTTTTCAGCTTCTAGGGTCTTACAGCATCCACTGTAGTTAACATTCGTTTTGTAACTTTGGAGTAACGGTAGCGGAACTCGCGTATGAACACACACGAACATCCACGCTCTGGGCGGGATTCGACCCCTCGACCCTTCAGGCATGTGGACAGCTACTATTCTTCGTCCTTAGCGACCTCCGCTATCCGAGGTTGGCAACTCAGTTGTTTCTACTTGGATTTAGCCCTCTTTGCTGACGATACGGCTCTCTTCATCAGTCATAAAAATATATCAACTCCCAGGGATAGATTACAATCCGACCTTCTACTTTATACATTCTGAGCTACAAATTGGTAAATAAAAATTAATATGACAAAATGTCAAGCCAAATTTATTACACTTGGCAAATATATCAATCCATCTGAATTATTACTATACAAACAAAAAATATCATGGTTTTCCTTTAATTCACCTATCAAATACCTTGGTCTCTTCTTAGATACAAAGCTTACATGGAATATATACATTAAAAATATTATTCGTAAAACTTACATAAAGGCATAAACTTCACTCTATTATTAACTATAAATCTCCTCTACATATTCATACTCCCAAACTAATATATATTACAATCATTCGTCGCACGTTAATGTGTGCTTGTCCCTTCTCGTTCAATGCGGCCAAATCTCATATTAACAAAATTCAGATACTCGGGAATAAATTCATCCGTAAAATTCTTCATGCTCCATGGTACATTCCGAACACACAATTACAAAATGAACTAAACATTGAAACCATTCACACTTTAACAAATTATCACAGCCAAAAATTCTTCAACTCCTTAGACGATTTGCAACAAACACACACTTTTAATCTAGGCCAATCATATTAATTTCCTCGACGAATACTTTCAAGATTTCTGAAAGATAAATTCCATCTCCCATAAACTACATTATGTTTATTAACCTTTCCGTCATTCGAAAAAAAATTGATATCTATTTACAATTTTTATCCTAATAGAATTTATATTTTTAACATTATATTGCCAATAAACCCCTTGTCAGGTTCCCTGTGAGATCCAAAACAACAGTCATGTCAATTTGTAAAGTGAAAAACCCTGAAAGACATTCTTGTCGAACAGGCAGAAGTAAATTTTTTAAAAAGTTTTTTCTTTTGTTGCCGTACGTAATAAATTAAGTTGGCCTCTGCAAATATTTTGTACTTCGTTAATAATTGTTTTGAAAGTGAAAATCGCTTTTTTCTCATTTTCAACTTTGAGCGACCGGGCCGTCAAGTGGGCGTTTCGTCAATGGTTCATTGATCAGATACTTAATTTTCTTGTTTGAAAACAATGCGTTGTCAATATCATGTCTAAAAGTTGGCCCATAGGAGACATAAATCCGACTGTTTTGAAATTCAATACTTTGAAATTACATTTAAATTTAAAAATTTGGATAGCCAACAATACCTTATTAATAAACTAATGACCGGGGGCGGTAGCTCAGTGCATCAACTGATGTCATTGCAGCGCCTTTAACCGGAAGGTCCTAGGTTCGAGTCCTGACGGCGGCAGGATTTTCGACACTAGCTTTTCAGCTAGGTCGAACTCAGTCGCTGTCTGGAGACGAATTCTAGCTGCCGGCTGCTCTGATCGGTAGTTTTCCGTGGTTTCTCCGATCAACGCCAGGTGAATGCCGGAGCAGTACCCTAACAAACGGGCCATGGGCCGCACGCGATCTGTCCTTCCTCTTCCTTGTCCTATCCTCTCCCCTTACACACTTAACTAACATGCACTACATTACCATATATTCCGAGAGGCCTGTCGGGAGCTTAGAGCTTGTCCCGGCTGAGGCGGTGTCCCGTTGGAGGGGGGGAGAGTCCTGGTTGGAGGGAAACCCCACTAGCCGACGGTAGGTCCGCGCCGGATCTCGCCATCCAGCAGGGGAAGATCACCGCCATCTCCCAAAAAACATGCACTATACTAACGGGACTAATCACCAAAGCCGTTGACGCGCCCGGAAACACGAAAAAATCAATCAATAAACCAATGAGTCTCTTGTTGCCGCTTTTAATATTTTCATTGTTCAGTTGGTTTATCTCAATGTGTATTTTGTATAATGAATTGAGCCAATGCGAACCTTGTCATTCATCGTTTTGAAATTACAACTAGTTTTACACAGGAACTGAACTTGGCACTGATCTTGAACTCAGCGACACGTCTTATACGGGAACTGTGGGTGGGTTAAAATTTTAATAGTCCCATTGCTAAACATCTATTAACAAACAAAAATACTTAGACTCATGCAATTAAATTACACGTAATATCCAATATCCTATTTCTTTTTACATATATTTTCAAATTTTTCCATCTTTTTGAATACACTTTACTACAAAGTAGAATGTCCAGAAGAGCTAAAGCTCCAGAAACTAAATATAGGCACTTCGAAAAGGTCTCATGTTTGTAAATCGGTCCCTACGAAACATAACCGGGTTTTAAGAACCTAGAACACACAGGTTTAGTTATGCGCGACGGCGAGATGTATGTACACTTGCTAATTTCTCTACACCGGAATCTAGAATATCTTACATTTTCATCTTAAATATTTTGTAGCCATGTCTGATGGAGGATTATTAACTATCGAGATGTAGAATATTTACGGGGTTTTGTTTTATGAACTATTTATTTTAATTGTTGGCAGTTGTGGCTGCTAAATTGTATATTTTTGTCATATTTTCTAAAATATGTTGAAAGCCATAATTTCATAATTCATTATTCGCCAGTCATACCACCGCACTTTCTTACATTTTCAATTCTTTCCCTAGTAAATGTATTCACTGAGAACTAGCAAAACCTAGTGTCAGAAATCAGAATACAGGAGCATCTGCCTTGGTGAAATGATTCATGTTGAGAGGTTGGGGGTAATATCGTCCCTGCCACGTAAATATGAAAATGGTTGGTGTGATAGAAACGTTTGAAAATACATTTTGCATTAGATTACGGCCCGTCGATCCGGAAAACAACAAACATAATGTATAATTATTCTCTAATTGTTCCCTTTGATGATTGAAATTCGTTTGCAAGCAAATGTTCAAAATTCCATCAGCTCGAAAAAGCATGCATATTCATACATGCGATTAAACCTACATTGCTTTATAAATATACAAAAATGCTAATTATATAATGTCAAATTAACCAGAATTCATTTCATGGCAAATGGGTATTATCCCTTACCAGTACTCTAATAGGTTGAATCGACTCACTACACTGAGAAAACGAAATGGCGTCATTTAAAATTTTAAAAAATCGAATTTTTTGGGCATGTGCTAACGCGCAACACTCACCGTGCTGGATACTCGCTGACATGAAATTTCACCAGCTTATTCAGCACTTTTCAAAACCTATATACAGTTTTTGAAGTGTTATGAAGCACTTCAAGCAGTGTTTTTGCGACAATTAGTATTGACATCTAATAATGAGTCTAATAAAAAATGTCAAAACAGAGTGTAGCATAAATGTCAACAAGTGCACCGTATGTAGGTTTCTTTTTCATTTTCCTTAAAAATAGCAACTGAAATAAAACATTTAAAAACTTACAACTGAATTCGGTAGAATTATTAAGAACGCGTGTTACTCTGCATTGGAAACTAGAAAGAGACCAACGGATATGACCTTTGTCATCAGTTATGAAAGAACGACAGCGCTAGAAATACGATACCGGTTAACAGATGACGTGCAAAGTTCCTGACGCAGCCAATGCAACGGTTCGCCCGCTGCAGGAGACGCGGAGGTCACGAAAGATCTTGATGCAAAACCCCTCTAAAACACTATTTCTAATACTACACAGCACTTCAAAATTTTGATATGAGTTTTTGTATTGTGTTCTACCAGGTGGCGAAATTTCATGAGATTCCGAGTGTCCAGCACGGTGAATATTGGGTATACGATCAGGCAGGGAACTTTTTCGACCTTTCACCACGGAATCTGCGGTGTAAAGTTTCCTGGTGACTTATTCCTCATCCTTACCGTACCGACTGAATCTACTCTGTTCTCCACGAGGTCGGAAAACAAAGAATTTGGGGGGATACAATTCCTTGGGAATAATGCGTTGCACATATGCAAGGTTGTTTTATGTAAATACCGAAGGCCAGAGACAACTTGTATACACAGAGCGAAGGGTTAACTGTGTCCTAAAAGGCTTCGAAGACGCCATTTAGTTTTCCCCGTGTGCCACTTGCTTTTTACTAGACTACAGAAGATAGCTCCCGAATGCTTCCCCTTCTCTCCTGACGGACTAACTCAACAAGCAGGGAGGGACACGGATTGCACACCGACAAGCATTGGGCTAGAACACGCAAAGTGGCCGCTCACATTAGGAGCTCTGCTGTAAGGGATAAAGTCTGCGTTACAGGGTCTTTTTTTCATTCCGTTTGCCTTGCCTCATTCAGAAAGTTGACATTTCTTTTACTCTGCACTACTTGTATTTCGGCATCAAAACTGCATGAACGAGTTGTAGCGATTTACACGGTCATTTCATTTTCTGAACGTCATTGTCATGAAAATATTTCCTTCGTATGCCACAAAAAGCACTGAAGGTCAAAGTGTTAGGACTGATCAAGGAACAAAACATTGTAACAGTACACGTGTTTCACTTCCCAGCACACAAATTGCTTTACAGTAAAATCCAACACAAGCGGACCTTAGAAGAATACACAAAAAATTTCAAACCTCCCGCTCAGCAAAGCAAGTAAAACCGGATATTGTCAGTACAGAACATGGAGCATTCTTCATTTTTCTGAACCGATTATATCCAGTCTCATCAGCCACCTTTCTGTCCCGACATAAAAATAATGAAAAAATGATTGTGCAAAGCCGGGGTAAGAGCCATTTGGATTGTAATGACCATTATGCAATTGGTCCTGGTAATGCCTCATTCACAATGCAAACTTAAACGTAACCGTAACGTAGTCGCAAAACCTAGAAATGGGTTATAAAGCGAGATCATTTACAATGCCTTGACGTAAACGTGAGACGTAAACTTAAAGAACTCGCAAGCTCCAAGCTTCTACGTTTAAGTTTAGGTCGAAATTCTACCGAAGAGAATCAGAGAGCAGCATGAAAAAAACAAATGCACAACAAAATCCGCGAGAAGAAAGGTCGACTCCAGATCGATTCTTGTTTATGCGTGTGTATTGGTGTGTATAGTCGAAAGGTAGAGCAGAGAAGTTTGTGGAGTTTTGGTACGAGTGGCGAAATGTGACAAAATCTGAACGTGGCGTTAAATATATTTGCGGTACACAATTTAAAGCTCACTGTTCGCATATAACCTCAATAGGTAGGGGCGTAACAGCTGCTCGCAAATGCAAAAGGCGAAATCGATAGGAGAATCGAAAAAAATGCTAGAAACGAATCGATCAATATGTTGATTTCTGATTGGTTCAGGCAAAACCTACGTTCCAGCTTACGTTTGACATTGTGAATGCTCGTTTTTACGTGAAAAGTTTACTGCATAAGGTTACGGCTTACGTTACGTTTAAGTTTGCATTGTGAATGAGGCCTAAGCGAGCGCATGGCGGCGCGCCTTCCTGTGCGTGTGACAGGCGCAAGGGCGCGGCGCTGGTGCGGCGCAAGAGTCTGGCCGACCTGCCGGTGGCGGGCGACGTGGAGCGCGGCGGGGGCGGCGGCGGGGCTGGAGGCGGTGCGGGAGCGGCGGCGCAGCGCCAGCGCAGGGCGAGCGCCGCGTGCGGGGGCGGCAGCGGCGGCGGGCGGCGGCGCAGCAGCACGCTGCTCACGGTGCCCGCCCTCGACGAGGACGCCGACGAGGACTTCGACAGCGACTTCGAGGACGGCCCGCCGCTCGACACGCTCGAGACGCTAGAGGTGGGTATTGCGACCTCTTGTGAGGGAGTATTGCGACCTCTAGTGAGGGAGTATTGTGACCTCTAGTGAGGGAGTATTGGGCCATCTAATAAGGGAGTATTTGGACCTCTAGTGAGGGAGTATTGCGACCTCTAGTGAGGGAGTATTGAGTGTCTCCTTCGACGGTTCCAGACCAATTCCAATAAACACCAAGTCTTCACCAAATATGTCCACACTCTAATGTCCTCTGCATAATGTCCGTAAACGGAATTGCCACATCAAAAATGTCCACAATAAAATCCACTGAGAATAATGCCTACAAATCAAACTGTTAAAGAAATCACTGGGGGCATTGAAGAAATAGTAAGCAGATACCCAGATTACTGCAACGACAACAGCCATGTGAAACAATGTCTTCGTGCTCTGTCACATGAAGCTGCATGCATACCACATGCAAGTGCATGCTGATACTTTGTCAGAAGAAAATTAAAATTAATTCATTGATTTTGACATGTAATAGTTTAAACAGTCCATAAAATTGTAGGTTTTTGTCAATAAAAGGTATTGTTCCATATAATTCCTATGAATGTTAATTACTGTGACTATTCCACTCGTTAAATTAAAACCAGTAATATTAAACTATACACATAAAATGCCCCAATCAGAGCGGTGTATCTCAAAAAGTTTATCGATTTTTCTTACCGCTTCTGCCTACTGGCCTATCATTAACTGTGACTCATCTATGTGAGAAGGTAGTATATATCAATCGCTACGTCCATGTCCAAAAAACCGCGTATATACTATAACATAACCTCTTTCATTTTAACATAGTTTTCAGTTATTTTCAATACTTGGCTCATTTTGGCACTCTCTTGAACATTTTTGTTCGTGGAATAGTCCTATTAAATTCGTGCTGTGGAAATTCTGTGCGCCATTCGTGCTGTGGTAATTCTCAGATAAATCTCCGCATCGCTTCTCGAGTCGGGGATTTATCGACAACTTTCAAAGCACTTGTGGTATTACCTATGAACAGTGTATGCTACCAAAGGTTTAGGTAACGGACATATAACTAACATGGACGAAACAGTATTGGGCCTGTAATGAAGTAGACATTTAAACTAATGGGCATTTTTGCAGTCGACGTTTACCTGTGGAGCAGCTGAGTGATAATCGCTAGGACTCGTCATTGGCAAGACGAGTGTCGTGCGCAGGCACCGGGAGCGATAGCTCAGTGCATCAACTGATGTCACTGCAGCGCCTCTGTCCGGGAGGTCCTAGGCTCGAGTCCTGAGGGCGCGCGGCAGGATTTTCGACACTAGCTTTTCAGCGAGGTCGAATTCAGTCGCTGTCAGGAGGAGAATTCTAGCGTCCGGCTGCTCCGATCAGTAGTTTTCCGTGGTTTCTCCGATAAACACCAGGTGAATGCCGGAGCAGTACCCTAACAAACGGGCCGCGGACCGCGCGCGATCTTTCCTTCCTCTTCCTTGTCCTAACCCCCCCTTACACACACCCACTAACATGCACTACACGACCACATGTTCCGGGAGATCGGTCGGGAGTTTAGATCTTGTCCCGGCTGGGGCGGTGCCCCGCTGGTGGGAGAGTAGAGGTTAGGGGGAAACCCCACTAGCCGACGGTAGGTCGGCGCCGGATCTCGCCATCCAGCGGGGGAAGATCACCGCCATCTCCCGAGAGAAAAACATGCACTACACTTACGGGACGAATGACCAAAGCAGTTGACGCGCCCGGAAACACGAAAAAAAAATCAATCAATGAATGGTGCGCAGGTGACGATCCGCGGGTCGATGATGGAGCTGCGCTCGGCGCTGGGGTCGGTGACGGCGGGCACGAGCCGCTCGCTGTGCCAGATCCTGCAGCGGCCCTTCCGCGAGCTGCGCGACCTGCGCGTGCTGCCCACGGAGCAGACGGTGACGCGCCTCATCCTGTCGGACGAGCCGCCGCCCAAGTTCTCGGGCATCGACATCGCCGCGCGCCGCTACTTCCCGCTGCTCTTCACGCTGCTCTTCGGCCTGTACTGGGTGCTCTACCTCTACTACATCACCGACGACATCCCGGTGAAGACGGTGCGCATGCTGGACACGCGGCAGGCGCGCCTCCAGCAGCAAGCCCTCGCGCCCGCCAGCTAGTCAGGGCTCACCCTGGGGGAGAGGTGGAATCCCAAACCATCCAGCAACAATGATTTGTTGTTCAAGTTGGATTCTTCAGCTGCCTTGCTTTCTACTTTATATTATAAAACGCCCTATATTTTATTCTAATAGACAGCCATACATTGTTTGTAAAAGTTCAACCTTTTATGTTACATTATACATCATTTATTGATAAAAACTCTTTTTTCACAACGTTTCGGGTTCTTCCTTTTCCCATCCTCGGGTGGCACTTGTTCACGTATTTCTTAAGACACTCAAATCGACCAAGAGCGAAGGCAGGTCTCGGTATAGTAGAAAAAAATGTATGGCAATGCAAATTGACGAGCATCAATATTCATATGGAACACGTGAACAATGGAAAAGTAGGATCCTGAAACATTGTGAAAGAAAAGTTTTTATCAATTAATGATATATAATGTGACATACAAAGTTGACATTGTAGAAACCGTGTATTGCTATCTAGTAAAACCAAATAAAGGACGCATTGTAATATACATTTGTTGTTGAAGTTGACTTAAGGTTATACCCACCATTTAAATTGAATATGTCAAGGTGAGTTTTATTATTAAACAATATATTTTGCAGATCAAGCCTGTTACACACCTCTGTGCCCCCATTACCAGCATCGTGGCGGCTTCTGCCAGATACATTTAGATGTGGTGAAAGTTGAACAATACGAGTTGAAGAAATCTGCTGTTGCCTGACTTCCCCTGCAACAACAAAATGCGTTAAGAGGAGTGCGCCCAATCTCTGTCTCATCCTTCCACGAATTGGGGTGAGAGAGGTTTTCTGTGATTGAAGTGTGAGAGGGGAATTTGGAACAACGAAAAATAAAAAAAACCTGACGTGCCTCTTCACAAAGCAACAGCGTTTTGTTGGTAACATAATCCTAATCAAAGCAACCATAGTGTATCAGTTAAATTAACTGATTAACTGATTGAAAGTATATTTTTGTAATTTGAGATTGCCTAGCACAAACTCTTATTAACTTGTAGCTATAGGTCACTGCCAGGTGAAATATTTCTTCAGACTGTCGCCTTCGTAAATCAGAATGTGCTGTTAAAACGTTAATATAATTAACGTCTTTACCTACCAGTCAAATTAATTACGTAATAATGTTGTTTTAATTTGCAGAATAATCTGTGACTCTGGTAAATATGAAGAATAAGTAATAAAGAAAATTCAAGAATCTATAATTTATTTGGTAATACATGAAAACACGAATGAAAATGTAAATGTTTAATTGAACCATACATAAGATATATTGTAACTCCCGTATTAATTACCTTACCTCTCTAATGACGTATTCACCCTAAGTTTCCGATTTTTAGTCATTCTGCTTTATGGTTTAATATGTTTTCAGTTCCGTTTTATTTATGTTTCTTTAAACCATATCAGAACACTACCTCTGGCAATGTTTTTAATTTTTTTGGTTGTTTCTGAATGCACTACAAAAAGCTTTTGGAATATACTGTTTGTAATAAGTCATTATTGTCTCTTAATGTATTTTTTTTAAATAAGAATTATAAATCTCAAGACGGTGGATATTGTACGTACTTCTAGTATAAAACTGTTAAAAATTCCAACTTGTCATATTTTATTTTCAAGAGTACGATTTAAACACTGAATGAAATCAATGCACTCCAAAAATGTGAAGATCAGAAGACCACATTTTCTGTAAGTGACAAAGTTATTCTTGATTTTATTGTAACATTTAAAAGCAAAGAACTCGTCTTATTCCGTAAAGAGATGGAAAACAAGGAAAATGAATTGTAAATGAGACGCGTGGCAACAAAAGAATGTTAACATTGATATGAATAATTAAAAGTTCTCGTGCCATTGAAGGACGTTACAAAGAGCTTATTAACGTGCTCGAGGGAGCACGGAGAATCTCCGGATTTGCATTGTTCGCTTGGCCTTCTGGGGCGGGACGAGAGCATGTCTCCGGATAAGATTTGGGGATTGAATCTGTAATTAATTTGTGTCGGACAGAAGGCCTTGAGAAGCGGCTGTCCTTCAGAGGGCCATGAGCCCCCGGACTTCTGTGAGGACGGAAGCTCAGATGCGTTACCGTATTCTCCTTGAAGGGTTCTTAAAATATATTTACTTACAAGTGTACAACCGTTTTGGAAGTGGCTTGAATTTAATGGACACAGAATTTTAGAACAAACGTTCTTTTTAGAAAATCATCACTGGATGATAATTATTTTGTGCAATAAGGCTAGTCGGGGATAGTTTAAGATGGGTCAAAAATTTCTTTTTTTTAATTTTCAAAATTCATGTAGTATATGACTTAGTGTAGGGATCACAGAATTTTTAAAATGTGCACAGAATTCACTTCTCCTCATAGCACGTCATACGCAGTTTCAACTGTTTTTTGACGTAAAATAAATAAATAAAAAATAAAACAATTTCTCGATATAGCATCGTAGGGTTTCACAGCCGGAGTCAATATGAGTGAAAGTTTCCGGGCTGGTAGGCTGTGGTCCAGTTTGCATTGAAGAGCCAAACGTTTCGTCCACGTCTGCGGTGGACATCTTCAGTGGTGGCAGCGTCGTCGGGGTAGTCTCCGGGTCGACGGCTGGCTAGCGACTGACGCTGGCGCCACTGAAGACGTCCACCGCAAACGTGGACGAAACGTTTGGCTCTTCAATGCCAACTGCACCACGGCCTACCAGCCCGGAAACTTTCACTCATAATTTCTCGATAGTTTCCAGCGAATGTGTACTATATGTGGGGTTTGTTTCCCGAGATAGAAGTGGAGAGCTTGAGGAATTGAGAGGATTATGTGATAAAACTTAAGGTAAGTGTTTTATATGCTTAGTGATGGGTCGTTTTCCAAGACCGTGATGAATAAAATCATCGTAGTATATGAACAAGGGTACTTTGGGAATGGAACTTAGGAAACGATATTGGAAAATCTGAAGTCTTTGGATGAGAGATTTGGCTGCCGAATCTCTGATTGCACTTGCGTAAGTAAGTCTAGATCTGATCAAATCTTTTTATTTGGAGGTGGAGATAAGGTTCGTCGACACAGAAAGAATTTCGAAAGCCTTATTACCCGACTGGGCAACTTAATTATGGATCTCGTGTGTGTTTTCATTTCCACAAAGTACTCAAGAAGTGTCGTTTCTGAACAGATAGTCATAATTGTTTTTCGGAAGTAGCTCAAACCAGGTGTTATTTTTCTGAAATAAATTGCTTATGGGAAGCAAGGCAACAAATTGATCAAGTTTTTACTTCGTATCGCAGTATATAAAAGTAAACTTTTCTTTGAGAGAGAAAAAAGCTATTTGATAAGTGAACTTTACGATGCCAATTTTGCGTACGTTCACATTAATAATTGAAGAACAGTCGTATTGTATATCAGACGTAAATTGACCATCAATATTATTTGTTCATAAGCATCTTCTCGTTGATCTAGATTCACTGGTCGTTTTACTTGACTTTTAACATTTTAATACAACCTTTCCCGATAATTGACAACATAACGAGAAGAGACGAACATATTAGTTACAATATTCAATTCAAAACCGTTCGAAAACAATTGAATAAATGTTCCCAATTAGAAAATTGGAAGTGTATTTAGAGCCACAAACATTTTGGGGAGTTTTGAACGTTTTTAAGGAGAAGTGCGAGAATAGTACTTCAGACAATAAACTAGGGAAAAGCAAAAACTGTCTCCACATACACACATAAAGCTGTGACCTGGCAGGGTCAAACGTGAGTTTCTTCAGGACGAGCTCGCGAAAGCTCTTATCGCGGGCGCAGTGAGCTGTGGAGCGACGGAAAAAGAGCACGCGAGCGCGTTCGCGCAGCCCGCCGCTATCTCCCGCTCGCTCCCGCTTTTTACTGCATTAGATGAAGAAACCCAGCGCTGCAGCATAAACGCCCGCCGTAGAAGATCTGGCGGCGGATTCTCTTGTGTCGCTAGCTCCCTTCTGCCCTCGCCCCACCTCGTATGGATGATATATCACGGTGTTTCACGACGAAGAGTGAGAAAATTAGCATTTTGTTTTTTACAAAAAGACATTTAATTTTATAGAATTATATATATTTCCAGTATTTAAATGTCTTCATTTGAAAATAGTCATAATAATAATCTTTATTCAGTATGAATTTTTACGTAATTTAATAATAATAATAATAATAATAATAATAATAATAAACTGTCTCCACATACACCCACAAAGCTGTGACCTGGCAGGGTCAAACGTGAGTTTCTTCAGGACGAGCTCGCGAATAATAATAATAATAATAATAATAATAATAATAATAATAATAATAATAATAATAATAATAATAATAATAATAATAATAAACTATTAAGGCAATGCAATAAATAGAAAATGAGTATAAAAAGGATCCAAAACAAAAACACAACACAAAAAAGATCAAAGACAAAGAGAAGATTAAAAGTAAAGTTGATATTACAGTAAAATCTGCCTAAGCCGGAATCGATCGGAACACAAAAAAAATCCGGTTTAGGGAAGTTTCCGTTTTATGCAAGGTTCAATGAATATATTGCCAAGGCAACATATTCAATGAATAAATAATTAAAAACAGCGAAATAATGATTATAAATGAACTCGATCATTTATACATTTTTAATTAATTAGACAAGTGGGTCTCAAAATTTATAATACATACATACTCTAATAAATTGTTATGAATGTAACTTAAAATGTAAAAATATGTTATTAGATTGACGAGTACATCTATATATTGTATACATCACCTCAAAAAAATCATCAATTGTATTAAAGAATTGATGTCACGATATTTTGATATAATTAGTACATAGAAAATTATAATCTACGAACAAAAATGTTAAAAAAATTTAATTTTCAATACTTTAAAATGATGAAAAAATATCATCGAAAGTTTGTACAAAACATGAGAAATTATACAATTGAAAATAAAAAACAATTATAATAACGTCTGGAAGTTTTAATGAGATAATTGAAAAATAATAAATGTGTTTGGATGATTGCTGACTCTTTCAGCACACAATGCGTTACAACCCAGCACTATGATTTTCTGATACACTCGCAGCCTTGAGCATGTCTGGTCGAGGGGTTATGCTTTTCAACGCGGAGCAGGGAGGTGCGTGAATAGAAGCCATACCTACACCTTCCCACGCTCAGAGAGTCGGGAGAGAGGGCGTTGCCCCAAGGCCTACGCCTTGAGAGACAAGCAACCCAAAGTCGAATTCTGCGCTGACAGCTGAAGCCCATCTTCTTCAATGTCCGGTAACCACGACTCTACCGCGTGTCACAGGGATAGACAATTTCAAACAAGCTTGCAGATGCGTTTATTTCACTAAGAACATCACGCTCCTCTCTGTCAATTGCATTAAATTCATAGAAATTTCGTTTTATAAAGATTTTTTCCCAACAGCACATGAAAAACCGTTCCGTTTCCGCGTTGAAGAAGTTCCATTTTATGCTATGTAAAATGTCATTTAACTTCACGGGCAGGAGAATTTCCCGGTTTAGGCAGGTTTCCGGCTTATACAGGGTCCGGTTTAGACAGATATTACTGTATAACCAAATAATGTTTTCTTTATTTCTCCATTGCTGCTTCTAGAAATTATGTAAATTGGAGACATTAATTCATAAGGATACCATCCATTCTCTATTAAAGAATATCAATTTTTTCTGTTTTTCTTTAATATAATTTTACTGTTATTTAAAACTTTGAGATAAATTGGCAATTTATTAATTATTCTCATGGACGTAACTACTTATTTTCACATTTGTTCTACCAACAATTTGTAATAATCAATTTTTTATTTCTAGTTACGCTTTTCGAGGGAATATATTTGTGCTTCTCGTAGAAACTATTCAGAGTGTCTAATGCAAAACTTTCAATTGTAGTCTTTGAAAGTTAATTAAATCTTGTATGACTTATAAAATATTTTACATTCATTAAATATTGTAACGAGTATTTTGGTTTATATCATAAGCTGAATTCTTAGTAGGGGAACTCAATCTGGTTTAAAAATGTAATAATTCTGGCAATGTTTTGTTCACAAAGCTGTTTTTGTTGTAAACGCTTATTATTGCATTTAACCTCATACTTTATACTATTAAATTATATTAATATTTCATTATAGTTATCACCAAAATATCGTTAGAGCTGAGAGATCATTCCTAACAAAACGGTGTTAAATAACTTAAATATGAAGTGCAAGCAATTATGAAATACATTTGTTAAAGTCGTTTGGCAATTCTACGAGTCTCCCGGCAAACTGAATAAAGAGACAATTACAATTTCATCGCAATATCAATGCGACTTTTTATCGTTTGGTACAAGTCGTGCACAATCCTGCAACGAAAAGCCTGAAATATTTTGCAGTCAACAACGTAGCGCTGCCGTCCCACGAGTGACTACATCATTTCCCTCGGAAATTCCCGGAAAACCGGTCCCGCGGCCCAACTTCCCGATGTTTCGCCCGCGTAACACGACTAATTGATGCATAGTCGTCTCAACGCAATGAAATGTGTAATTCGTCGTCTGACGTTCCAACGCATCTCCACGCTTCGCACAAGTTGAGAGTAAGTGGCACCAAACGGTCTACGGGAGCCAGGCGAGTTCTTGGAAGACTAGCCTCGAAACTTTCGCGCTTTCGCAAACAGAATCACTCAGATGCAAATTGAATCAAGTTTGCGTCATAAATTTGTTCGTGAATAGCGTCTACGTAGAGTCGAAAACATTGGTGATGCTGGATCAATAAACTTAGTGACGCAGGTGGGTGCTGGTGAGGTGGGTGTCAATAGTGTGTGTCGGTTTCGACTGGAATAAACCTCTTAGCAATTGTTATGTAAAACTTCCAGTGGGGATATTCCATTCCAGAATATTTCTTATATTGTGACGAAGAAAAGTGAAACCTTGAGAATGCGTATGTCGTACATGATATTGGGGGAAAGAAAGAATTTTATTTGAGACTTAAAAATACGTATTTTAATGAGAAAAGAATATTCGTAAATCATAAATGAGTTAATGTTACCTCAATACGTACAACAAGAAGGATCAACTACTTATTTGTTTTACCTATGGAAAATATCGACCAGGAAATGACTTTAAGATAAAATCAATTATTCATAATTTTCCAGATGTTTCAAAAGAAAGTTTCATTTTGAAAATGTACATTCATTAAAATTCATATATTTTCATGAATTGATGCAAATTTCAATGATATCACGCCTTGTAAACGAAATATAGATATTAATTGAAGTTTCATTTATAATCCACGTATACGTTTTCTGAGCAGAGATTAGGTCCTATCATATCAGCACGGTTTCCTATAAATATCTGCAACTGATGTTTGGCCATATGAGAAACTTAATGTAAGTACGTATTTCTTAACATGAATATTGTTTATTGAAAGCAAGCAGAAATATTTCAAACAATTGATACGTTCAAATAGGCTAGAATTTTACGTTGGTATGTAATAAATCGTATTTTCTTCTTCAGGAAGGATAAATATCAAAATTGTAGTTACAAAATGAGCTCATTAAGAATTTAATGATTAATTCATGAATAAATATTTTGTTTATTATTTTAAAACAGGGCTGATAATTCATAGTTAATTTTTATCAATCAAAGAATTGTTGAAACTATTAGAACTTCCAGAAATCGCTGATCTGTACAGACAGCCCGTCTGTATGCGACAAGGTTAGATACATTACGTCGTATGTCTATACCCTCAAGTAAGAGGATATTAAAAGTAATGTTAATAAAACCTTTGATTATAAAATATGAACGTGAGCTAAGCAGGGCAACAAATTTACCTAAATATAAATATTAAGAAAGATAGAAGAGGTTTCAATTATATGAAAGTTTCAGATTAATTAAATAAATGATAATATATCTGGATCAATTTATAAGATTCTTTACAAATGGGTTTCCCAATGTGGAGATGATTAAATTAAATATAATTTACCGATATTCCTCAAGATCGTTTCAAATGGTATTTGATGGAGTATAGGAAACGTTTCAAATGGCGTTCTCAAGTGAGGCAGATTCATTAGACAAGTAATCAATTAAATAATTTTGAAATATTAAGATTCGTTTCAGTTCTAGACCCAATTTGCCTTGTATACTCGTCTCCATCGGGTCGTGAACATAGAAACTCGTGTAAAAGGCTAAATTATCTCGTAAAGATTACGTTTCTGTACCTGAAAAAAGAGAACTTTCCTAATACACTCCTAAGTCACACTCTCTAACCCAAATGTGGACGTCAAAAAACTTCCTTCTGATTTAAATGCAATGTAAAATTCCAAACAGGGAAACGCCTGATTATAAAAATCAAATAGTTTGGGCAAGTTTTTCTAATTACAAAATCTTTTTGTAAATTGTTTGTTATGGTGTTCAACGTCATCCTTTACAATATTAAAGTAATATGTGCGTTACCCTAATTTCGTCACCAGCGGGTCCTGAACTGACGTCCCAATACTCACATAGTTTCCAGATTCCAATTCATCTCGTCTACTCGTCACCATCGTCTACTCGTCGTGAGCATATAAACTTGTGTAAAAAGCTAAATTATGTAGTGAAAATTGCTTTACAATACCTGGATAAAGAGAACATTCCCTAAAATACTCCCATGCCCCCTTTCGTAACTGAATTGTCAGAAGTAGGACGTCAACAAAATTCCCTTCTGGTTGCGAACGCAGGGCAAGACCCCGTGCTGGGAGCCGCCCGAGTCCATCGCGTCGCTCCGCTGATCGTCCTATCCATCAACTTCGGTGGGAACGGGCGCACGTGCCGCGGGGCGTATGGGACGCGTGGTGATGGAAGGGGGGGGGCGGAGCTTGTGGTTGGCGAAATGTGTTGCCTCGCCCGAGGCGCAGCAGGGTGGCACTGCCGACAGAGACGGGGGAGGGGGGAGGATTGATGAAATAAGAAGCGGCGATCGATAACGCGATCGCCACCATATCCCAAGAAATTGATGTGTCGTCGCTGTCTGGTCCTAATTCGGGTCTGTGGGTCGCGCCGTGCGAATATTCTCTCGAAATTCCTGAGTCGTTGAAGGAGGCGTGTTTCGGCTCTCCCGTAGCCTCCCATGTTGAATGAATTTAATAGATGGTGCCGAAAAACGTTTGAAGCAAACCTGAATTCACAGGTTTAATGCAGTTAAAATTTCATTACATGGTGTTAAAAATGAGGTATCAGAGAAATGATACTTGGATTGATTGAGTAATTACAAAATAATGGATTACGATGTAGATGTCTGTTCACAGGTGATTCGCATTTTCCTTCTATGACAAGCTTAAGGTGAAAATATTTATTTCTTTATAAGAATTCGAATCCCAATGAATAATTCGCGTCCGAACCTCCAGATTTAGTTCAGAGCTACTGGCCGTTCTCACCATCTAATCCATTTGATCGAAATTTAATAGTGTAGTTCCGAGAATTCAAACCCAAATTCAGTAATTATTTGGAGAACCGTTAATTATAATGATACTCTTCTCTTCATATCATAAAAGATATATGAAGTATTCTGCTAATAATTCTCACTAATTCCTGCATAAAGTTTTCCAAGAGCTTCTAGGGGATTATATTACACGACATGTTATCTGAAAAGATGTTTTAGTAATTTCTTTACTCCTCATTGAGAGAGAAATCTCTGCAATCCAAGACCTAGGAGAAGTAACTCTCGAATAAATAGAAAGTATATTGTGTTTTTTTTTCAAACATTTCCTTTTATTTTGAGAAAACTTAAATCCTGCTTCTGTATTCGAAAGCGTACGGCATCTACTCGCTCTAGCGGACACTCATGGTCAGCGTGTTTGTTTTCCATGACGCGACTCCGGGTTCGATTATCTGAAGGGTAAGATTGTAGTGTACGTTTTCCTTGCAATGTCCCAGTATATGTTGCTGTGTCGAGGATAAAATTCACTACAGGTTGAGAAGACGAGAATACGGTGTAGGGATGCTTAAATACTAACCATACATAGCCTGTAATCCATTGCCGCGAGGCCTAGGACGCCGCTGTTAGGCCCAGACTTCGTCAGAGGTTGTTGCACCGAAAGACAGACAGACAGCATCTACCCTTTCTTGCTAAACCCAACCTCGACGTCTTCCAAGGATGGCTTCAAAAATTATAATTGGAAATAAAGGCATCATCAAGTTCTAGCTTATTAATTATAATACCTATTCGATGTACGTATTATTTTTAATTTTTTGCCGTTTAATGTGTAAAACAAATTCAAAACAAGCAATCTAAACAATAACTTCTAACTATTATATGTAGTACATTTTTTCGAGTATTACTTATTCTACTGGGAAAAATTGAATTAAAATCCACAAACAAGCTTTAAAATATTATTTTTAATACGTTAATTTTTAAAACATTAAATAAATTCTGAAATAATACACATTTAGATCCATTTTTACAATTGTTTATACCTACTTTTAATTTTATGTAATTTTCTAGAAGCCACACCCTACTTAGCTCCCTCCCTCCAATCGCCCTTGGTGTCTTCCACGTGCAGTTGCCGCAATGAGCATTGAATGGCGCGAGGTCACGCGTGCACTCACGCGCGTCACTCGCGACGCTTCGGTCTGCGGGCGGCTGCGACGGGCACTTACCGCAACGAACGAGTGTTCCGTGAACGAGCGGACGCAAGGACAAACGCGTGGACCGAGGGGCGGGCGGGCCCTGTGGGCACCGCCCCGTGTATCGAGCCGCATTCCTTCCTGGCCGCCTGCCGTCCTGCATTCCCCCTGCAGCCAGGGGGAGGGGTGGGTGCGAAGGGGGGCGGGGGAGGGGCGAGGAGGGTGGACGCCGCTGAGAGAGAGTTCGTGAATGGGATGCCCTACTAGGAAACGCGTGCGTCAGGTAGGAATGGGAAACAAATTTTACACGAATGAGGTTTACACGAATGTTGTGTCGATTACCTTACCAGTTAGATAGTACGTCTCATATTCAGAATCAGGATAATCTCTTCGAAGACAAACCGGGAGCGGTAGCTCAGTGCATCAACTGATGTCACTGCAGCGCCTCTGACCGGGAGGTCCTAGGTTCCAGTCCTGACGGCGGCAGGATTTTCGACACTAGCTTTTCAGCTAGGTCGAATTCAGTCGCTGACTGGAGGAGCATTCTAGCGGTCGGCTGCTCTGATCGGTAGTTTTCCGTGGTTTCTCCGATCAACACCAGGCGAATGCCGGAGCAGTACCCTACCAAACGTGTCACGGACCGCGCGCGATCTGTCCTTCCTCTTCCTTGTCCTATCCTCTCCCCTTACACACACACTTACACTAACATGCACTACACTACCACATATTCCGGGAGACCGGTCGGGAGCTTAGAGCTTGTCCTGGCTGGGGCGGTGCCCCGCTGGTGGGAGAGTCCTGGTTAGGGGGAAACCCCACTAGCCGACGGTAAGTCGGCGCCGGATCTCGCCATCCAGTGGGGGAAAATCACCGCCATCTCCCGAGAAAAAACATGCACTACACTAACGGGACTAATGACCAGAGCAGTTGACGCGCCCGGAAACACGAAAAATCAATCAATCAATCAATCTTAGAAGATAAGGTCCTGTCTGGAAAGAGTGAAGAAACGCCTACAGTATCTCTAAAGCTTAATCTCAAAAAATATGAAATATGTTGGTGTTGCTGATTAATGAAAGGAAAATATGTTGCTCAAATTGTAGGTGAAGGACTATTTAAAGAACGTAATGGTCTGATCAGACCAACGACTGTTGAAAGTAGGGCGCTTTCTACTTCAAATCAGGTTTTTCGTCCAGTTTCCCTGATCCATTGAGCAAATGCTGAGATGGCCCTTGTTTTGCTTCTGGACATAAATGTAACTTCATTTTCTGTGCACGTCTTCTAGAATTCAGTGGGAAACATAATTATTCAAATTATCGTTTCCATGTTGTCGCGGCAGGAAGTAATAAGAGCCAAAATTTATTGCTTATTTATCCTTGAAAATAGATTTTATTACATGGGAGTTTTTTGGGTTTTTTTCTCCCTTTCCAAATTCAAAATTTAAGTAGTATATGACTTAGTGTAGGGATCACAGAATTTTGAAAATGTGCACACAATTCACTTTTCCCCATAGCACGTCATACGCAGTTTTTAACTTTTTTGACGCAAAATAAATAAATAAATAAATAAATAAATAAATAAATAAATAAATAAATAAATAAATAAATAAATAAATAAATAAATAAATAAATAAATAAATAAATAAATAAATAAATAAATAAATAAATAAATAAATAAATAAATAAATAAATAAATAAATAAATAAATAAATAAATAAATAAATAAATAAATAAATAAATAAATAAATAAATAAATAAATAAATAAATAAATAAATAAATAAATAAATAAATAAATAAATAAATAAATAAATAAATAAATAAATAAATAAAATAAATAAATCAGGTTGTGAAAATTTCATGGTTTTATTTCAGGTTTAAATAGTTAAAAAATAATTATATAAGAAAGAAGTTCTGTTATAAGCCTCAAACAAAAATGCTTCTTACGCCTCTAAGTAAAGTAAAGCTACGTGGTCGTGATCGAGTTACAAACAGCATGTCTTTTCAGTGAAACAAACTCCCAAGTATCCAATTCAAATCAGCGATTCTCATCTGTTATCACCGGGACGTCGTACCCCCCCCCCCCCAAGCAAGCAGACGCGAATGAGGTATTCATCAGAGTTTGTCGTATTTATTTTCATGCTTTGTGGGTTGTAGGGAGTTTTAATGTAAAAAGTTAGTTAAACTTGTCAGCTGAGTAAAGTTGAAAAAGTGAATGTTCAAACAACTCGAATTTCATTATGTACTCGCAGCACGTAATATTCATGGGCGGATTTTAAGTCAACAACAAAATATGTTTTGTTCGCTAAAGTACTTTTCCGAGAATCAATGGAGTGATTTAGTTTCAAGACGAGAATTACAGCCGCCCCAACCACATTAGTGTAGTGCGTGTTACTATAAACTGGGAGGTGATGGTCCTTCCCTTCTAAAACGTGAGATCCCGTGCCGACCTCCCAGCGGGACATCGATCCAGCCGGGACATGCTCTAAGATCCCAACTTGCCTCCCGTTATTAAGTGTAGTGTATTAAATGTAAGGGGGAAAAGATGGAGCAAGGTTGTGGAATGAAAGATAGCGCTCGGTTCGTGGCCCGTTTTTTTCGTTTTGTTCGGCACTGCTCCGGCATTTGCCTGATATGGTCGGAGAAATCACGGAAACTATACATCAGGGCAGCCAATCTACTGTTTGCATCATGTTATCTGAGATTGAACTGTGTGCTGCACAGTCATTTGTAGTAAGTCAATCCTGAAATAAAATTGTAAATTAATATATACAGTATTTGACAAAAAACAAAACTTTCGCATGGGAGAGCTATGCATTGAGGCAGGGCTGCGTCGCCAGCGCAAGAGGCAACGACGCCGGGCGGGGCCTGGAACGAGAGCACGCACGAGGTGCAAGATTGATTGATACTTCTGGGCGTTTCAACTGCTATGGTCATTAGTTCCGTTAGTAGAGCGAATGTTTTATGACGGGAGATAGCGATCATTTCCCACTGGGTAGTGCAATCCGCCGCCATCCTTCACTCGGGGCGGGGGTGGGTGGGGGGCTATCCCAGGTATCTCCCACGGCGGGGCAATAGCTGAGTCGAAAAAAGCTCTAAGCTCACGACTGGTCTCATGATAGGGCATGTAAGTTAGGCGTGTGAGCTTAAGGGGAGAGGATATGGCAATGAAGAGGAAAGAAAAATTGGGCGAAGCCAATGGCCCGTTTATTGGATACTGCCTGACATCTGTCTAGTATTTAATGGAGAAACCGCGCAAAACTGCCAAGCAGAGCAGTCGGCTGCTAGAATTGTTCTCCAAACAGCGGCTGTATAAATAAATAAATAAATAAATAAATAAATAAATAAATAAATAAATAAATAAATAAATAAATAAATAAATAAATAAATAAATAAATAAATAAATAAATAAATAAATAAATAAATAAATAAATAAAT
>BLKR01007638.1:0-33884 GCA_011170035.1 Teleogryllus occipitalis
TAGGTATGTTCACTGTAATATCTAAATTAAAAGAATGAATTAAATTGAGAAACTGCTCTTTTTCGTGGGATTCGCTCAGAAAATCAATATTGAAATCTCCGCATACAACAATGGATTTAAAAGAGAGATTACTAATTTTGTTCAGAGTTATCTCTAGATTTTCTACGAAATTGAAATAATCTGAAGCTTGCTTTGTTGGAGGTCTGTAGATGCAAAGTAAAATAATTTTGAGCGTAGTAAGATGTATAACTGTTATTTCAAAAACTTTTTCAACTGCATATAAATTGAATTCTGACAAGAAGGTAGAATCAATATTATTTCTTACATAAATACACGAACCTCCGTAAGCAGTGCCTTTATTTGATCCCCTTGCTCTACAATAAGATCCTGCAAGGTAAAAACTAGGAATTTGGAGTGTGTTTAGATCATTATGAGATAACCAATGTTCTGTAAAGCAAAGAACATCTATTTGACTGAGATCACACTCTAATGCTGCCTCGATAAATTCAATTTTATTTGAAAGAGATTGCACATTATGATGCGTTATTTGAATATTTTGCATGTACCTACACGGATGCTTTTCTGCTGCATCTGACTCTAGTTGCTATTTATTTATCTCATTTTTACCTCGAGTGTGTGGTCGAAGGAAGTATCGTGTCCCAGCAGTGTTAGGAGGTGAGGAAGGAGGGGTTACACATGTAGGGGAATGAATAATGGGAGAGGTAGTACAAGGATTAGGTTCAGGGGATAAGGTAATTGGGTTCAAAGGGGTTCCGGAGGATGGAAGAGAACTAGGAGATGTAGGTGGGGATGAATCTTGGATAGGATACTGCTGAGGTGTAAGGATGTGTTTGGCAAGTTCGCTACTGAGTGCATGTTTTCCGACAAGGTTCAAGTGAAGACCATGCCGGGTGAAGTGTTTTTCTGAGAGAAAGTTAAGCTCAAATAATTTAACATGTGTGCCTCTCAGATGCAGTTTTAATTTGTTGTTTGCGTGTCTAATTTTGCACAGTGTTGGTTTGTTGTACCAGAAGGGCAGAGTCGAGATTACAATGTTCGTGTTTTGGGCGGCACGTTGTAGTTTGTCAACATGTTGCTCAGGTGTAAAGTGACCACCCAAATTGATGTCATTCTGCCCTCCTATGATGATGACTGTATCCCGTTTGGTGAGAGTTTTTGTGTGGGTGTCCAATTCACTGATCACGTCGGCAAACCCCCCGTTAGGTTTAAACACACACATGACAGAGAAATTGGATGGGAGTTTCCCACTGAGCAGGGAGGAGATTTGTCGCCCATGGCTATCTGCTAAAATTAGTACCTTTTTCGTGGGCTCAGTAGGAATGTCCTTGTTCACTTGTGGGCCAGGTTGCGCAACTCTACGTGTCTTTGTTTCTTTGCGCTTGCTAGCCTGTTTGTGTCGGTTTGTGGGTGGACGTGTCGATGATGGGAGGGGGTAGTGAGGATTGGGAAGGCATGGAAAATCATTGTCATAATCTAACACAGCAAATCTGTTTTGAGTCATGATTGGTTGTGATGATTGTGTTTTTGCTTTCGCGGATGGACGGTTGAAAGTTTCTGCGGTGTTGCCTATTGTTGTCCAACCGTCTGAGGTTTGAACGACCTCTTCGAGCCTTCGGATATGTTCATCTAAATTTTTGTTTACGTGTGTGAAGGCTTTCAGAAGGTCGGCTTTGAGAGTGTACAGAGTAGAAAGTGTATAACGAATAGTAGCCATGTCACGAATGCGTATCAAATGCGTGGCAAATATGAGAATAAATAATTAGATGAGAAATCAGATTATGTGTCAAAAATGTTTCCTAAATTATCTTTTTAATTTACGTGTATTAAATTATTTAATTTAAGTTACGTATTTATTTAAAAATAAAAGAAATGACCAATATCTAAAAACGTAATAGCTGGCAAATAATATTCTCACACCTTCAATATCGTCATTACAAAATACTGAAATATTTTTGTTCCAGGATCACAGTTATTTAATTTGAACTTACTATGTAACACTGATTTCCTGAATTTCAGCTTTTTGTCTTAATTTGTTTGGCCCATTGTTATGTAGAGTAGCTGCTGCAGTAACTACTCTGTACAGTAGAGTCCTGCAGATTCCAAGTGTAACAGTCACTTGGAATCTGCAGCACATATACATCAAAAGGTAAAAATTAAACAATTTCACATTTCATGAAAATAATATTATATAATGTTAATAATCAAAATAATATTAAATAAATAATACTAATTAATAATCAGACTTTACCTTCACAAATCCAATATTCCTGAGTTGCTTCTGCTTCTCTCGATGTTCACCACCTACCACTCTAGGAAACTGCTGTGATGAGAACAGGAAGTGAGGAATAACATTTATACATTTCACACGTTTTCATATAGGAAAATTATGACCTTTTTTTTATTTTACACACCTTTTAGGAAAGACTAATGTTGCTCTACCACGTAAGAACACGACTGCAACGATTCAGAATACGAATGAATGCGAAACCATTGAAAATGAACGGTGTACTATTGACTGATGTTAAGGCAACAAAATTTTTAGGTCTCTCAATTCAGTCAAACCTTAAATGGAACGTCCATTTAAATGAATTGAACACAACATTAAGTTCATTATGCTACGCGTTCAGAATTCTTTCAAATTCTGTCAGCCTTCATACTGCTCGTTGTGTATATTTCGCGAATGTTCATTCCCGCATGAGATATGGCATAATATTCTGAGGAAATACATCTTATAGCTCCCAGACTTTTAGTTTACAAAAACGAATTGTACGCATAATAACCAAATCCCACCCACGAGATTCTTGTAAGCCCCTCTTTAATAATCTATGAATTCTACCATTACCGTGTCTTTTTATTTACGAATCAGTGGTTTTTGTAAAAAATGACTTGCTCAAGGGCGGGAATATATTTTCAGAAAATGCCGAAGTCTATTACTATAACACTCGACGTAGAAATCATATTCATCAGGTGACAGTATCAACAGCTCATTACAAAAAATTCACATACAATACATGTACATTATTTTACAACATTTTGCCAGATGACATTAAACGATTAAATTCAGTAGAAAAGTTTAAATCCCAAGTGAAATCGTTTCTGCTGCATAACTGTTTCTATACAATTAGAGACTATACTGAGCATCACAAGGAAAGTAACATTTATTTTAACAATGATACATAATGCATTATTTACCATTTGGACTGTATAAATGTGTATAAACAACCTGTAACAAATATTGTACTACAGCCTCCGGGTCAATGACCCCCATCTCGATCAGGTTTTTCGTCCAGTTTCCCTGATCCATTGAGCAAATGCTGAGATGGCCGCTTGTTTTGCTTCTGGACATAAATGTAACTTCATTTTCTGTGCACGTCTTCTAGAATTCAGTGGGAAATACAATTATTCAAATTATCGTTTCCATGTTGTCGCGGCAGGAAGTAATAAGAGCCAAAATTTATTGCTTATTTATCTTTGAAAATAGATTTTATTACATGGGAGTTTTTTTGTTTTATTTCTCCCTTTCAAAATTCAAAATTTAAGTAGTATATGTAGTAGTAGTTCAGTCAGCCTTCATACTGCTCGTTGTGTATATTTCGCGAATGTTCATTCCCGCCTGAGATATGGCATAATATTCTGAGGAAATACATCTTATAGCTCCCAGACTTTTAGATTACAAAAACGAATTGTACGAATAATAACCAAATCCCACCCACGTGATTCATGTAAGCCTCTCTTCGTTAATCTAGGAATTTTACCATTACCGTGTCTGTTTATTTACGAATCAGTGGTTTTTGTCAAAAATGACTTGCTTAAGGGCGGGAATATATTTTCAGAAAATGCCGATGTCTATTACTATAACACTCGACGTAGAAATCATATTCATCAGGTGACAGTATCAACAGCTCATTACAAAAAATTCACATACAATACATGTACATTATTTTACAACACTTTGCCAGATGACATTAAACGATTAAATTCAGTAGAAAAGTTTAAATCCCAAGTGAAATCGTTTCTGCTGCATAACTGTTTCTATACAATTAGAGACTATACTGAGCATCACAAGGAAAGTAACATTTATTTTAACAACGATACATAATGCATTATTTACCATTTGGACTGTATAAATGTGTATAAACAACCTGTAACAAATATTGTACTACAGCCACCGGGTCAATGACCCCCATCTCGATCACGTTTTTCGTCCAGTTTCTCTGATCCATTGAGCAAATGCTGAGATGGCCCCTTGTTTTGCTTCTGGACATAAATGTAACTTCATTTTCTGTGCACGTCTTCTAGAATTCAGTGGGAAATACAATTATTCAAATTATCGTTTCCATGTTGTCGCGGCAGGAAGTATTAATAATAATAATAATAATAATAATAATAATAATAATAATAATAATAATAATAATAATAATAATAATGACTTTATTTATGTGGCGAGACTTGGGTCATCATGCCCGCTCTTCCGCCTAACCAAGTATTATTCCCAAGGACAACATGATAGCCAAAATTTATTGCTTATTTATCCTTGAAAATAGATTTTATTACACGGGAGGGTTTTTTTTTCAAAATTTAAGCAGTATATGACTTAATGTAGGGATCACAGAATTTTGAAAATGTGCACACAATGCACTTTCCCCATAGCACGTCACACGCAGTTTTAACTGTTTTTTGACGTAAAATAAATAAATAAATAAATAAATAAATAAATAAATAAATAAATAAATAAATAAATAAATAAATAAATAAATAAATAAATAAATAAATAAATAAATAAATAAATAAATAAATAAATAAATAAATAAATACATAAATAAATAAATAAATAAATAAATAAATAAATAAATAAATAAATAAATAAATAAATAAATAAATAAATAAATAAATAAATAAATAAATAAATAAATAAATAAATAAATAAATAAAATAAACACTTTGAGTACCTGAAATAGGCAGGCTGCAGGCAGGGGCAGGAAGGGTTCGGAATTCCCTAAGCTGCACCCAGAATAATCCCAGACAAGACCCGGCAGCTGGCAAACGTTGTTAAAGAACAGCACGACTGCGAATATTGTATGTTCAAATACAATTTTAAACTAAATGGTTTTGTAGAAAAATAATAAATTATTGTACATAGTAAAATATAAAGCTCAAACAAAAAGTATATTTTAAATTTATTCTACGTTAGTTTAAATAGTGGAAGAAAATATTTTTAAGCTTTTAAACAGTATCTATGTTCCATATGTTCCGTAATTATATATAAAATCTGGGTGAATTTTAATTTAAACATTAAATTTAATGACGAATTATATTAATCTCTCTTTAACATAAAAGTACTAAGTTTCATGTACTGATGTACATTAAATCTACATTGATTTGAATTTAAGCATTAAATTTAATGTACAAGTACGTTAATATCCCCTCAATGTACAAGGTACATTACTATTAATTTACAGTCGTACATTAAATCTACATTAAATTTAATGTAATTTCTGACAGTGTAGGAAAACAGAGTTATTTTTTCGCATCTGTTTTAAGGGGAGATGTGGGTATAAACTTAAAAGTTTTGCATTTTTTTTTAAATTTTAAATATCAGTAATATGTATCTTTGCAAAGCTACTCACGGAATTTCAGCTCGAAATTCCGACTGGAAGTGCCTTTTGAAATTAAAATTCCCTCTCCGCGCGCATGAGAACAATCAGCGGCCAAACCCACAACATGGATTGTGTTGTGACGAGTGGTGCAAATACAAACTTGCTCAGAAATCTGGACATCAGTATGACCACAAAAACAGTTTGCCTGGTGCAATTATGGACATAGTAAAACCAGTGTTTCGTTCCCTTGCTCATCCTGAGTTATTGAGAAAGTGTTTGCATGGCAAATCACAAATTCCGAATGAGAGCTTCCACAATTTAATTTGGAAGAGATGTCCCAAAACCCAATGTTGCACATTAAGTTGTAAAAATTGCAACATATGATGCTGCAGTTGTGTTCAACGATGGTAACAAGGAGATGGGAAGTCATAAAACAACTTGGATTTAATCCAGGAGTATTTTGTCTGAATACACTCAGTAATATTGACAAGCGTCGCGTTGCTGCAGCAGATGCTGCGGTTGTAAAAATGTTTAATATGGCTAGAGAACACAAAAGAGCAAAGAAAAGACTTCAGTTGGACTTGGAAGAAGAATCATTTTATAGTTCTGGAGGATTTTAAAGTTAGTTTACATGATTCCACTTATGTGGTTCAATGATTCCTGTCATAAAAAGTTTGCACGGCCATTTCTCAATTATTGATTTTCTGGAATAAATGTTCCTTTTTCTCCAAAACTACAAATGGTAGAACTATGTTTTTTTTACTGAAAAATAAAAGTACTATAACATATATTTTGGTGGAACAGTATTCTTGTTGTATATTTCCTTGCCAGATTATGCTTAAAAAACATGTAATATTATGCGTTTTCACTATATATACATTTATTTTATATTCTGAAAATTACAAATTTTAAAAACTGTACCACCAAAATATTTTATTAGTATTCTGAAATGTATCTTATAAATTTCAGGACAAAAGAGTCAGTGAATTTTTCAAAACAGGTACGTGAAATTAATAAAGAATATACATTTTTATTTTTCAAAATAAAAAAAATATTTTTTTTTTGAAAATTTGGAAAGTTAATTTTGAAGAGTGCTCTTCTCTGAATTACTACACCAAATTTCAACAAATGATTTCAATAAACGTTTAGTCAGGACCATTTTAAACAAATGAGTGCATTTATACCCACATCTCCCCTTAAAGTTTTCAAAATCTCAATAACTTTTTGGAGGATTACCAAACTTATAAAGTATTTCTGATACACTTCGAATTACTAAATATACCGGCAGTAAACGCGGTGTATCGGAGAATTCGCCACTGTTGCTGCGTGCCGCCATTTGCGAACCATAGTCGCATCAAACTTATAGGTTCTGGTGGGAGCCGGGGCCTATCTCCGCTCTGATTGGTTTACTAATATCACGTAGAAATATGCCCCAAAACGCCCAACCTCCCTCAAGTCACAGCCCAGGATTTACCTAGAGAGTACGGGTTTGCCATCGACGATACTTTAGCACTGTGGCTATTGGATGACAAAGGGGAGAAAACCACCTAGTCTGCAGAACATACGCGTATCATTATCTCATTTCTGATCTACAGTTTATGCGTAAAAACTGTGATGATATAAGAATTGAATGTAAGAACTGAATGACTATAGAAATGTACAGAATGACGTCACAACGTTTGGAGGGAAAGTGTTAGGTGGCAACCTCTGCTGTGTGCGCAAGTGATTCCTAGAGAATTAGCAAGTTTTTGGCTGTATTATGCGGTTGCCGAGGTTTGTCTTTCATGTCACGTTTGTTATTTACAATGATATTTAATTTCTTTCGGTTTCTTTAGGTTGGGACTCCGCATCTCGTTCAAAAAATTAATTCAAAGATGCACTATTCTATCAGATATGTATCAAGTCATTACCTTTTCATTTTGAAAATGGTTGAAAGTATATATCAGTGGCGGCTCATGCGTAGGTTGCACGGTTGCACAACCCCCAGAAAATGAAAAAGATCTTATAATATCTTAGGAATATACATTTTCCTTTTAAAACATTCATTATTCAAGATACTGTAGCAATATCAATGTATACGAAATCATTTTGAAACCAAAGAGCGTTGAACTGGCGCTCTCTCTGGTGTCTGGTGCCTTGCCAAGAATTGCACCACGCTGTTGGCTGTATAAATGGATTAACTGATTTACTCTCTGACCTTTCGATTTAGCACGGGGAACATACGGCCTTTTGGTTGGGCAACCAGGCAGGTGGCGCTGTCGCGTGTGGCGACGGAGGGAATCTCAGGGGATTACTCATATCCTGTCTTCGTCTGACTCACTACAATTTATGATTTTCGCTTGTTATTGAAAGTGCACAAGTTCAGTCAATTATTGGCAATATTCAATGCATTGTTTATATTTGGAGAATTTGTTTTGATTTGATATTATATTTGTTGATTCAAAACGTACATTTGATAAATTCTTTGTGTAAATTGGCCGTTCTGGATGGACGTCTCTGGTGGCTGCAGCTGGCCAGCGGTTTGCGAACGTTCTTGTGATAACGAATGTGTGCCGAAGATCTTTCATTATTGCCAAATATACCAGAGTAGTGAAGATTTGAAATAAAATAATTTTATTTGTGTGAAAGGTGTCGGAGCAATAGTGCTTGTTGGGATGTACTGGAGTCGAATTTAATTGCTCAGTGGATATTAAAGCCAGAACCACGTGCGCGGGAAGTGTTTATGCCTTACGCGGACCCGACGCAAAAAAATATGTAAGTAGTGTTTCAATATAGACTTTTATTTCACTTAGTTTTAACTTATTTGAATTGCGTACATTTTTACCTATATGTTTATATTTTGAATTTTGGAAATAACATTTGTCATTCGTTGGAGGTACATCCTCCAGTCTGTTGGGGCACCAACCGTCACTGGTAAATATTATCATGACCTTAGAGGTGATGCTAAGGAGCTAATATGTCATAAAATGATAACTATGAAACATCTGGATCCACATGCCCTTTCATTCAAAATGAAAAGTTCCAACGAATTTCGGGCTTTTGTGCTTTTTGAGTAGAAGTGACCTTCCGTACATACATACATATAATGACGCAAAGGTGGCAGTAACGTGGATTGGTGAAGTCCGAAGGAACTTTTCCGAGGTTTACGGCGGCCAATATGATGATATTAATAAGGAAGCGCGTAGGCGACAAGGAGAGGAGACGCAGCGATCGCGCTGACCGTCACTCGTCATCACTGCCCTCATCGTCAGAAGGGGAACTCGCACTCTCGGAAGTGTCCAAAGATTGAATTCATCGATGTGTTGGTCCATCGCCTTATCTGAATTATTATGTAGTCCTCTATTCCCAACATATGCTCGCAGCATTTTTTGCATTGTTCAGCGCTGTATTGTGCAAACGCTTCTCTGCAAAACTTTTTTTTCTTTTAAGGATGCGCCGATTGTTTCCGCTGCCACGCGTCCTTTTACAAATCCCCAAACACGTTCTATTGGAGTTAGATCTGGGTGGTACGGTGAAAGACGGAGAGGAATGTGTCCACGTTCAATGATTATTTGATCAACCATGTATCGTTTTTCTGGGTGAGTAATTTGCATTATTTGTAACAATTGGGCTTTCATGAGTGATGGATCAAAAGCAACTTCATGATTATTTAGCCACTCTGCTATATCTTTCTTAAAAAAAACAGTTTGCTTTTCTGTCAATTTAGGTACAATGTACTTTGCATCGTCCAGTACTACAACAGAGGCTCGGGGCAACCTCACCAGAAATTCTTTCCACTTGCCCTCTCGGCAACCTTCGCGACACACCTGCCGATTATGAAGATGCCATTATAAAAAGCACAATAACGAAGAAAATTGGCAATAACAGCAAAAACTATATAAAATACACTTCACTGCTCATTAGCCACGGTAAAACTGGACTGGAGACCGACAACTTAAACCATTCAAGACACGGCTTTTTTCTGTTGATCGTTTGGACAACACGTACTATATAAACACGTAAGCCGCCTTTCGTCTGATCTTTCTCACTCATCAGTTTCTTATCGCCAAACTCACAGTGTTGAATTACCACGCGACTCACGAGAGAAAGAGAAAGAGAAAGAGCTAAGTTGTGACAAAGACCGCAGGCAGGCGTGGAAATATTAGTAGCTTTGGAGCGGTAGGCCACATTCGGGCATGCGCAGCGAAAGGTTTTTTTGAGTCTGGTAGAGCAATAGTTTCCGAAACACTGATTGGCCCGTTTAGCTTCACTGCTTTACTGATCTTTACTGATCCTAGTTGCAACTGCATTCCCGTTGTGGCTCTGGCAACGGTGGTGGATCTAGGGTGATCATGTCCACTAAAACCAATGTTTTTTTTAAATTTGACTTAATTCATTCAGACACCTCGTTCGCGTCACATTCCAAAGGATTTTTTCATTACGTGTACGTTACGAGATACTTTTTTAAAAACCGATGTTAACAATAAAAAAATTAACAAATATTTGTGAAACTGGAATATTCAAAACTCAAACTACCCCCTCTTCTCATTTACTTTCTGAATCTGCTCCTGTTGAGTTGTCTGAAGAGATCTCTCATATCAACTTATTTTGTATTAAATAGATATACTGATGTGACAAAAGTCATAGGTCATGCACGATTTTGTGCACCGAACTCTCGATTATGTCCCATAAATGTTCTATGGAATTCATGTCGGGGGAAGTGGGTGGCCAAATCATATGCTCGATTTATCGAGAATGTTCTTCAAACCAATCGCGAACAGTTATGGTCGGGTAGCATGGCTCATCGTCATCCATAAAAATTCCAACGTTGTTTGGGTATATGAAGTTAATGAATGGCTGCAAATCGCATCCAAGTAGCTGAATATTGGAAATAGTTATTTCCAATCAATGATCGGTTCATTTGAACCAGAGTACCTAGTCCATTACATTCAAACAGCCCACATCATTATGGAGCCACCATTAGCTTGCGTAGAGCCTTATTGACAACTTGGGTCCATTGCTTCGTGGGGTTCTGCACCATACTTGAACCCTACAATTAGCTCTTAGCAACATAAACCGGGACTCATCTGACTAAGCCACGGTTTTCCAGTCGCTTAGGGTGCAATTGATATGGTTTCGAACCTAGGGGAGGCTCTGCAGGCGATGTCGTGCTATTAGCAAAAACATTCGAGTAAGTCTTCTGCTGCCATGGCCCATTAAAGTCAAATGTTGCTGCACTGTCGTAACGGATACACTCGTCGTGCGTCCCACATTGATTTCTCCGGTTCGTTCACACAATGTTGCTTGTCTGTTAGAACTGACAACTTTACGCAAACACCGCTGCTCTCGGTCAGTAAGTGAAGGCCGTCAGCCATTGCGTTGACCGTGGTGAGAAGTAACCCCTGGATCTAGATATTCTCAGCACACTCTTTATACAGTGACACTCGAGATATTGAATTCCCCAACGATTTCCGAAATGGAATGTCCTATGCTTCTAGCTCCAGCTCCCATTCCACGTTCAAAGTCCGTTAATTCCCGTCGTGCGGCCACAATCACGTCAGAACCCTTTTCACGTGAATCACTTGAGTACATATGAAAGCTTTGTCAATGCATTGCCCTTTTATACCTTTTGTAAGCGAAACTACTGCCGCTGTATATTTGCATATTGCTACCCCATGGCTTTTGTGCCTTAATGTATAATATAGAGATGATATAAAAAAAGAGATATTACACTGATCTCCATGCTATATTTATACTATGTAATATACGTATATTAGTGGCAATACATTACATTCCCACGATGGATTGTCGGCAATTCTGTCATAAAAGGAAATAATCTTGAAAATTCTCACTATCGCCCCCTTTCGTTGACATTTCACAACTCATTTATTCTAAGAAGGTTGGCAACGTTGCAAGGTTATACACATGACAGGTCAATCGACTGTATGATCGCTGTGATACTTTGGAAATTGTCATTTTAAACATTAGATTTACTTTGATATAGTCACAAAATTTTGAAATCATATATATTAGTTTATTATCCAAACACACAAACTATACAAGAACGTTACTATTCACTGCTTTCAGTGGAAGCCATGTTTATTTTCCGTTGAATACATCAGAATGCAATGTTGCCATTTTATCTTCAATGAGAATATCTTAAGAGGGGTATGACATGGAATTTTCGGATAAGAAACACCACTGAGAGAGCTTATGGGATCCAAAGGATACTTCGAAATCTTGATACTCTTATCAAGATGTCAATATCTCAAGTGTTTGTATGTTACAAATTTATTTTGCAGATGACTATTATCGAAAAGAAAAAATATAATAATCAATGAACTGGATGCAAAAACACGCTAATATTATTTTCTTGAAAAAAGTACATTAAAATTTCAATTCCATGATCAGTTCTAATATCTACTGTACCTTCTACATCCCGAAATGCATCACATATACTTTTCATAACCTATACAGAACTATAATTTAGTCCAGAATTCAACACATCTTCTTTATGATTAACGTAGTAATGAAAGGTATTGTTAGTGCTGGTATTCGGCGATTTGATTGGACGAAACCGAGGTCATATGATAGTCAGCGGACATTTTGTTATTGGTTGTCTGTGACGTACTCGTTGAGTGAAACCTGAATCATACTTCGGATATTTACAAGATAATTTTTTGGAGAAATAACGCTCCAAATTTACCGTACGTAGTGTATGTTGAGGTGTATGTGTAGCAGATTGTACGGCTCTATTTTCATGCAGTGTGTGTGAAGTATATTCCAGTAGTAGGTTTCTGAAATAAGTTTTGGGCGCCAAACGCCGTGGAGCAACTCAAATTTCCAGGTACTTGAATTTAGATTTTTCTGCAAGTGTTTTGTAAAGTGATTAGATATTGAAGGAGTGCCTTTTTGTACGCTTTATTATAATTTGGTCCTTTTAGTTGTTATTTTGGATCATTATTGCGCAGGAGAAACATGTTTGTGATGAGGTGAGGTTATGTGAAGACTGTTGTGTTTGCGTCGAACGTGTTTTTACTGTCTTTTGGTGACTACTTCGTGATAATCTTGTATGCTATGCAGTGTAATAGTACAATCGGCGTTTTTCGGTGTTAAATGATGGTTAGGCGAGATTTTTTATTTATAGTGGTAATGTATAACATCGTAAATTTATTCAATGAAAACGAGTTATGTGGATTTTAATTTAGCGAACTAATAACTAGGGAGTTTTAGCCTTAATTTTGTAATTACATAGGAGAATGAAGATATACGGCCCATCAACTCATGATGTATACACACTTAACCTCACCTGTCCCGGCGGCGGGAAAGAGCACTAATTACGTACTTAACAGATTATTATTCTAAATCTTGAGATAAACATTAACAAATTCTGTCATTTGTTTGTACGTGATGTGGAAATGTATATACACGTGTGGAATGTTGATTGTAAACGAAAACTCGAATTATGCATTTTGAAAACGTGCATATCCATGACCTGGTTACCACTGCCAAAATAGAGAGTAAGTTCGAACCACTTTGAAATCGTAGACTTCTAACACTTATTAATTGTCGAACAGCATATGTAGGTAAAAACTAGTTAATTGATTTTACAATTTCGCATTTAGTGTTAAATTTTACGCTTTCTCCGAAAACTCAAGATGTTAGAGAATAGTTATGAAAAATTTTTAAATGTTATTGTGGATTATTGCAATAGGGTCCATAGAGTTTTTGTGTGACAGTGATTATAAGTAGAGTTGTAAATTGAAATTAGAGAGAAAATGCCCTGCATTAATTGATTCAGGAGGAAGATAAATGTAGTGTATTTGTAGCGAAGCTTTTGATGAACAGGAGCTGTTGAATTATCGAAATAGTGGAATTTAAATCATTACAGTGTCCACTATTCAACTACTGTTCTTGAAATATTAAAACAATACTATTTGAGTTACTTGATGTGCCATATGAAACAAATATTGAATGATGTATAAAAAGTATTTCAGTTTTGAAAGGAAACCTGTAAGATTGTTCAACTTACAACTTGAAATTCATGTTGGATGTCCCTTGTAAGTGAGATATTATTGTGCTTGCGAAGAATATCATTTAATTCAGTTGATGAAGTAGGACAATTTTCAACCTGAAATGTTATCCATGCTTCATCTAATGAAAACTTATTTCATTTAATGTTTAAAATATGTTTTAATGTGAAAAATATTGTTTTTCTATTAAATAAATTGCAAAGATGCACATTTAAACGATTCATCAGATATTAATGGTATGTTGTGAAAAGCATGATGTTTTTAGTTTTCAGTGTCTTCAGTTCTATATTTGTAAGTAAAAGGGGGCTTCACATTTTGAGGATTGAGAAAGACTAAACATAACAGCTATAGTATGAGAAATGATTTCCTTGTTTATTTTCATGTGATTTCATTTGGAATATAATATTAATATTTTATTGTTGTACTAATGTTTTGAGAGGAAGTATTAAGAAGCACAGTTTAATTCCAATTTTTTGAAAACTTGCAGTGACCAAGCAGTGCACTAAACTCTAGTATTGAAATGTGTATGCTGTATATTGTCTGTGATGACATGTTATTGCTACTTCACTGATTTTATTTTTAAATATTTTGTTTGTTTAGTGGAGACAAACGTAAAGTTTTTCAGTGTGTTAAATTCTTCATTTACAGTGAGATAACATTATAAAGAACTTTCTTTCATTGACACAAATTTTAGTTCCTCAATTTGTATGTTTTGAAAAATCTTCTTTCACTAGTGAATAATCAATTATCAGCAGGTTAAATTGGTTCCTAGATTGAAAGTGTTTTAGTGATTGTTCTTTGAAAATACACCTAATAATTTTTTGGTGTTAATGTTTTTTTTATCTATTAATGAGCCACTTTCTTTGTGTATTAATTTCTAATGGATTTTATTTTGTTGTGTAGAATGGCGTGCACCCTTTCCATAACCAGTGTTGAAAGTTTGTTGTTGGATCTACATGTAACGGAAGAGGACCCTAAATCGTGTTTAAATGATGATGATGATGATGATGATGTTGTTGATGAACCTCTTGATGAACGGCAAGAAGCTTGGTATAGAAAAAGTGAGGCAGAGTATGAGGATGTTCTGCGACAGCTGGATGCATACAGCGAGATTGGAGAAGTTGTGGCCAAAACAGATTCTGTTATGGCCATGTGTGTCACTGCTGACAGGTAATTGGAACAAGTTATATTTTTAATCAGATGTCAGAGATTGCAGTGAAAGGCTAATTGTAGTCAATTAATTTTTTATTACCAGAGTTGGAATTTTGATGTCATACTTTAATTGCCTTGTATGTTTATTGTACTTGCCCACAAACCATGTGGGGGATTATACAAAGGAGGTAATTTTGCAGTTTTATATCAAAGTTATTTTTAATGATTTAAAATTTCATTATATTCTCACTTTTTTGTTTTTAAGATTTTTCCTCCTTTTGTTTTCCATTTTTTATTCATGATTGATTTTCGATCCATTTCTAGAAAATTACAAAGAAAAACATGAGTTTTTATTAAAATATGTAAGTTTTAAATAAGATTCATGTTTTACTGCCATTTTTGGGAAAAGGAAATGCATTGTTAAAAATTGGCCTTATTTGCATGATGGTTGATTTACATGTTTCAGCAACTTTTGTGGTATGAAATTTTGAATATGTAAATATAATTTTTATGTTGAATTCAAATTTTATTCAAGTGGTGGGTGAGTTCGTCGCTTTCACATATGTTGTTGAAAGGAGGTTTAAAATTTGACATGATGTTAAATTTTGGACATTCTTTTAGAAATGTAATAATTAGAATGAATGTCATTTTTGAGGAGATATAACTATATGAAATTTAAGAGTATGTAACTTTGAGAACGGGTTTTCCAGTAAGAGAACTGAAATTGAAAAAATTTGCGATAATTATTCTGTGTAAAAATATTGATTACAATAGAATACTTATATTTGTGATTTGAGGATTTTAATGTGAATTTACTGAAAGACTAGGAATTTACTGAATATTACATTCATCTTTCTTAAGTTACTTAATTATCAACAGAAGTGGGTCTTGCAAATATACATTTCAGTGGACTTGTATTATCATTCCTGTTTTTCCAGTGATTTTGCATCACATTTGATGGGTTATTTCTATAAGTTAAAATAAAAGAAGGTAAAAACCAATACTCATTTTTGTTTGCATGAACCAATCCTTTGAACAATGCTTAATGTGAATTAAATTACTGTTGGTATGCTGACCCTCTTTCTGGTTTACATACAGCAGTTTATTAACATAGTTTATTTCACTAAGAGTGTTAAAAATGCACGACGTTTGGAGTCTTATTGTGTCTCCATCATCAGCTAAATAATGTGTAGCTAAAATTTTAAAATCAAATTGTAACAATTAAAAACTAAGTGAATAAAATACTAAAATTTGTATATATGAAAATATGTGAATTTTTCAGCAGCATTCAGCTGCTGAAGCAGAAAGCAGAAAGCATTCAGATTAGGAATTTTATTAAGTTATAAGTAGAGTGAATTCAATTTCAGATTATGAAGCATAATATTGATTAATGACATTTTTGTTGTATAGGATTACGTAAATAACCATCCACATCATTAAAACACAATAATTTCTTAACATTCAGTCTTCATTGATATAAGATTATAACTAGGACTCCAAGCATTAGTGGAGTACATCTATTCTGAACTGTATCTGTCAACTTCCATTCCTAAACTGAATGTTAAGTGATGGACAGGGAAGTGGTGAAGGGGGGCAGGAGGTGAAAGGGAAGGAAGGGGATTTTGAAGGGATAAACTGAAAAAAGTAAATAATGGAAACATTGTTTGATTCTATATGAAATACTGATGTATACAAATATGTATATAATCAAAGAACAAACAAAGAAAAAGGCATTTTGACACTGACTTCTTGCTGAGTACCAAAAATTATTAACCATATTATTAGAGGACTTTTTCTGTAATCACCTAAAGTCTGTGCTATCTTTTTGGGAGAGTCAGTGTCTACAAGTAACTAAAATTTGTTATTGCTTTTATTTATAGGATGTTTTTATGCCTTGTTTTCTTAAATTATTATTTTTTTTAATTTTAATCTGATTGTGTGTTACATACAGTATCTCCTTTTCTTCGACAAAAATAAACCAAAATTTCTTTTTAATGTCATTGTCTTTATCTCTATTCTGCAAATTGGTTGATTATTCTGAAACACAGGAAAGTAAAATAGTGTAGTTTGTATTGTTTTAATTTTTTTGGGCATGTGGAAGATTTTGTTTGTATGTGTCAAGTTTTTTTTTTTTTTTTTTTGTTGAGCAGCCCAGAAGCACAAACAGTACTTCCATCTCTACCCACTGTGGCCACCACACCTGCATTAACTCCTGTAATAACAAGCGTGACTACGACCAGAGCAGTTCAGCCACATCCTTCAACACAACCGCAGACCAAGACACAGTCACCTTCAACAGCTGCTGCTGCAGCAGCAACAACAGCAGTAGCATCATCAACGTCATCTCAACCAGCATCTCAACCATCTCAGCAGGCATTGGTCTCTGCTCAACCATCTCAACCTCCAATGCGTGTTCAAAGTATGTCATCAGGCGGAGTTATTTTACAAGTGAGTAAACACACTTTTCTTCACTCTTTTCCCTTTTGACTATGATCATGCAGTTGGCCATAACCAGTTGCCTAATAAAAATGATTGAATAAATATTGCATATTATCAGAGGCTGGTGCTTCCAACTCTTAAAGAGGATGTACATATTTATTGAGGGTGACTCAGATGTTCCCCACAAATAATATCCTGAACCATTGGAGGTATTGAGATGTGGTTTCCACTAATGCAAACATAAGTGAGGGGCACATAAGTAGATGTATAATTTTACCCTATGGCTTTTTTATTTATGAAACATTGGCAGAACATTGATTTTGAAAAGAAACTCTATAGATTTCTTTAGCCCATTTTAACTAGTGTACACACTATTTGGTACATGTGTTATAATGTTATATCTGCTAATGTATAAATCTACTGTCACATTGCTAATTGACCAATACTCATTTGGAGCAACACCCACTTCCCAGGATATGACATGGACTTTACTTTCAGGTCTAATGGCGATTGCAGTTGACACTCCCAGAAACATAGGTTTATCGTTGGGGTTGATCATTTGAACTATAGTTCTTTTTAATTTTTTATAGTTATTTTCAGTAGTTATAAATTGAAAGTTTTTCATACTGTCATAAGTTAGTAACGATATAAACAAATAATGTCATATTTATCTGAATATAAGCGAAAACTTGTTCCTAAGTGTATTGTTTGAAAAATGTGGGGTTGTCTTACAATTTAAATTTAACCTAATCGGTTGGATCTGTTTTTATATTGCCTTTTCATGACGAGAAACTCTAATGTTGAAATAACACCAAGTTGCTAAGGTAAATGAAATCCATCAAATTATAGTACTTAAATAAGGTAATGGCACCAAATGGACAGATCACCTAAAGCTGAAGTGCAAGGATTGTTTATAAAATGAGCATACTAATGGTTAGGGTGGTTCACAAAGAGGTGGCAGTAATAGTCCAGACCACATTTTGAGGTATCAAGTTTAATTAATTCCAATCATGTGATTTATCTTGAGTCTGATGGACATATAATTTGGCATGTATAGTTGAGCTGGTAAGCCATGAAATCCTTACAAATTTCTTAAGAAATTTGTTTTTGTATTTGAGATTATAGTATGAAATGAGTTTGCTTCATGGTATTGTGGTGTTAGGATGTTAACAAAGTAAGAATTACAGTGAAACCCCTATTTTACACCACTCTAGGGACTGGCCAGAAAAAGTGTAACAGGGTGGCCAGCGAACCTGGAATCCTTGAAAACCGGGAAAAAACCGGGAATTTGGGAGAGCCTGGAAAAAACGGGAAAAAACCGGGAATTTGTTTTGAAAACCGGGAATTTTTCGTTGTTTGTATTTTTGCAAATTTCAGGGTTATGGTAGATTATCTTCACATATTAGATCAATAATGCATAAAATTACAAATTTCAAGGATGCTTTATTTTTTTCCTCACTTGGCTTGCTTAATCTATTGTTAATGAATATTAAGTTATTCAGATTGTTACTTCTCTTGAATTAATTTCTCTTTCTTCTATCTCCTTGAATGCTATACCTAATATTTCAAAGGAAACATTCTCAGAATTGAGAAACGATAGTATAAACGAACGACGCATTTAATCACAGCCTGGCTTTCTACTTAACTGAACCAGGAGTCCACTCAAATTATGTTCTTGGAACATCGATTTTGTAAAATCAGTCGCTTCTTATCTACTACTCTCTATGACTTCTCTCATTCATTTTGCATGCAGCTTGCGATCAGTTAAAATCAGTTTGTTCGACAGAAGAAAACGAATTTAATGTAATTTCCATTTATTTTAGTACGTATTTCGGTTTGTTAGGTAATGTTTTACATAATTTCACTCATTTTAAGTGCATATTTTTGATATTTAACTTTTTTATGGATATTTTTGCTTATCAAGTTTTTAGTGCATATTTTGACGGCATAAAATCATATCTCTAATGATGATTCTTAGAAATGAAATAAAGGATTCTTTTGTTTTTACATTATCTAATCCCTCGTGTTATATACATCGTTTTACCGGAAAAACATTTAATTTTCTTTTTTGATGACGAAACCACTTGTTAAAATGAAATAAAAGCGTCAAAAATGTGAATTATATTCATTCTTTGTATCGGAATTATTGTAAATCCCGACCCATGATACATGTAGCAACTAGTTTACGACTAATTTTGTTTGTGTGTCTCGAGAGGGCAAAATGCGGCGCCCAAATGTAAACGGAGATAGCCGAACAGGCCAGCGAGCCGAGCGGTTGTCGAGCGACGCCGATCGGACTTCCATGGCGCGAAGCTTTAATTCGGCATTTGTCAGAAATTTAATTTTTTTATTTTACAGTGGCCGTTAACATAATTAACTTGCATTCGTCAGAAATTTTGAACGTTTAAAATTAATATTATTGATCTAAAGAATTATAATTAATTGGCAGTACTGCTTATATTTTTTATGCTATTTATTTTAGTAATTTGTTATCTTTTCCACATCACTTGATTGAAGCAACCGTTCGCGCGGTTTTGAAGTGGTATCTCCTGTAGGCCTATACCCACTCTCTAAAATACAAATAAATTAATGTATTTATAGTTAATATATAATATATCAGTAATACATACACGACTGAATACATTGTTTACTTTTAGTAAACAAACTACGCAAACGTGTATTGTTTGTGTCAGTGTTCGCATTTCTTGTAATGGTAAGAATTTAGGCACTGTGGTCACTGAATCCTAAATCTTTAATTGCAATTTCATATCTAGTAATTTTGATTACCTACTTTGAATTAAGTATAGACCAAGAAGGTACATTTATTGTAATATCTAAGCTGAAGGAATTAATTAAATTAAGAAACTGTTCTTGCTCGCAAGATTCCACCAGATACTGTATGTTAAAATCTCCGCTTACAAAGAATTCAAAAGAGCATTTGCTGACTTCGTTTAGAGTTACTATCTCTGTTGATTGCTGTCTGTATTTATTTATTTATTTATTTATTTATTTATTTATTTAAAGTAATATACAGGCAACAGTACAAACTGATGAGGCCTGAATCGGCGCTATTACAATTCATTGAAGATATATCACATCATAATAATTAACATCACATGTAAATATAAATGTAAGATCACATAATATCACAATAATAGTAATTTAACAAGTTTGACACAATTCTTGGACGGGGGGGGGGAATAAAGTCCACATATCAATGGAGTCTATGGTCTTCCTCGTTGAAGAGATCATCATAAGCTCTTTTGAAGATCTGTAGACTAGGAGCCGACACCACGTCCTGGGGCAGTGTGTTCCAGGTGTCGACAGCTCGGTTGCCGATGAAGTTTTTGTACTGCACTAGATTACATCTAGATTTTACAAGCTTCATACCGTCACCTCGTAATTGTGGATTTCCAGAGCGCTGAAAAATACTAGTAAGATCGGAGTTGTATTGCCCTTGCAAAATCTTGAATGTTTCAAACATATCGCTACGTTGTCTCCTAGCAGTTAGAGTCTGAAGTCCGAGTCTCGCCAGTCGTTGATCATAAGCCATGTTCTTGAGGTCTGTGGGGATGCGTGTGGCTCTCCTTTGTACATTTTCTAGCAAATTCATATCTTTGAGGAAATAAGGATTCCAAATTGCATGATTGTAGAGTTTTGTCATTCAGTGTGCGGCTAGTAGAGGAGAGTAGAGCATTGTAATGGGTGTTGTTATTCTTTGTACGTGTGTGTATTTACAGTGCATTTTAGATAAAGAAGTAATGTATAAAAAATCTGGCGTTATTAAATATCAGACAGCGTATGAACATTCTTTTCCACGGGTCGCACCTGGTCCAAAAGTTAACACAAATGTGTTTTGCACTTGGTGCACAACCACTATAAATATAATTACAGTGCGGAAAAGTGTGCTAGAAAGCCACTGCAAATCGGCAAAACACGCAATCGCATGTGAAAACAGGCGTAAAAGTGTGCCTTTAGATATGTTTCTCCAGTGTGGGACTGTTTCAAGGCCAGGAACTTCCAGTTCTTCTGGAAACGGAAGATCACAAGGTAACTCGTATAATATTTATTTTGAAAACCAATGAAATAAAACTATTGTACTAGTATTTATATTCTGTAGGAATTTTAGTAATCCCTTCAAGTATGCAGTAGTATGTTGGTTGTTTTGCAAATTGAGAGATCCTCGTCCTATGTGATATAGGTCATATTTTACGAAATGTGAAATAAGACGTAGTTGAATATTGTTTTGATTGAAATTCTGTGAATTTAAGCATGTTGTGGTATACAATCTTCCAAATACTCAATACCGTGATATTGTCTTATTCATTGAATTTAGATTTAAAATATATTAAACTACTTGGAATTGATGTAAAGTGATGTATTATCTTATTATGGCCTCGAGGATAACTAAAGATATGCGTGTTTTACTATTTTTTTAAAAATCGCTTTAAAAGTTTGTTTGAAAACTTGTTTAAATAAAAAAGTCCGTTGGAGATTCTAACTTCACTTTCGCTCATGTATATTTTTTAATAAATGGTTTGCTCAAACGTAGTGTAAGTTGACGAGTGTAAATTTGGAGCTACGGGGGTCTCTTCTAGCGTCAGTTTCGGTCATGTAAAATACTAAAATTCCTCATTGTATTTTGGGAACTAGTTTTTTCTGTTGGACGAGTAATAACACGAGTTTCGTTCAAGTTCTCTTATACAAATTACTACACTCTGCGGTGGGAAAAGGGTGCTGGTAACATAAGGTTATGTAATCATTCAAAGAAATGTATATACCAGACTCAAAAAATGAATACATATGGGGAACAAAGGGTATAGCCGAATAAGGTGGTGAAAAGTGCCCCCAAACCAAATCGATAATCGCGATGCTCGTATGAAAGAGAATATAAAATGATGTAGATTCACAAAAAATCAGCCACCTAGGGCAATTGTTGCAACGATACAGCAAGAAACGTGTTTTCCATGTTTTTTTTCTCGGTTTCTATTGCGTGTATCAGGCTGTAAAAAAATGGAGAGACGGGGAAACATTGTTGAACTTTAAAATATTTTTGTCTACCAATTTGGACGCCAAAATTCGTGTAGAAAAAATAAATAAAGTTTTGAAATTAATTTTCGACGTGATAACGTTAGAGTACTATCTCGATTTTTTCCCTAAAATGGGTCTTATAACATTATATAATATATATTTTTTCAGATTTTTAAACATTGTGGACGGTAGTAAAAAAATTAAAACAATTTTTTTTCAGTTTAAACATTTGAAATTCCCACCAAAGTGTGATTGGAAAAACTTGTTTCACCAATGTTTAAACAGTTTATATTAAAATTATTGAAAGGTCTCGCTTACCAGGATTATTTGGAACTTTTGCTGAAAAATGTTTGTTTTATGTGGAAAGTATTTATATTATCGAAATATGAACATCACATCCCTTTTGTTTGTAGATTTATCTATTGTTTCTAATATGAATCAAATTAGTCGGTTCTGGGTTTATTAATCATTTATGCTTGTATAATATAAATCAAATAACTTAGTTGTAGATTTATTAATCATTGACAATTAGACATAGACAATTAATCATTGTCACTTTCTTCAATAACTGGGATCACGAATTGTGTATAAAGAGTATACTCAAAATTTCTGTTTTTTCAACATTTCTATTTAAAAATACCTGTTTAACAATTTTCGTCAAGTAACGAGCGTGTGCCAAATGTGAGTTTAAGTGATTGCAGCTATGTGGGAGAAGCATCTCAGGGTGCAACTTCCGTTCGCACGTCGACAATATCGTTTCCCTCCCGATATTCCCATGGTGGAAAGAGATGGGTGGGCTACTCCGGTGCACCGTTTTGTTCGTTCTGTGCAGCACCAGTTTCCGTCAATGAACCATGTGACCACTTCGTTTGAAAAGCGAGACCAGATGTCGGTCACCATATTCCATGGAGTGCAAGAAGTGTTGAGAAACACTTCTTAAGTGGCATAAATGGACAATTTTCAACGGTGACCGACCAAAGTTTCCAAAGCTTCGAAAACAACAGTAATAGTCCACATTAACGCCAAAAGAGTTTCTTTTATTTAAATTCTAGAGTATTAATATACAATAAAATTTATTTCCACCCTCATGTTCCTTGTATATTTTTGACTATGTGTAAATAAATATCAATTTACATTTCTTTATTATATCTTATCACTATTTACATAACTTTAAATTTCCTTACTACAATCACTTATCAATTGAATTGCTTTTGAAGCTAATGTTTTCTATATTTGGGAGGCATGTTGTGGACTTTCGTTTACAATAATAATGATAACACTTCAAGTATCTGTTCCTCGTATTGTACATGTGGAGAGAATTTGTCAATTAATAAATACAACTAAATAATGTGGTGTTGCAAAACTATTTTAGATTGTTGCAGTCTGCAGTATTGTGGAACCTTGAAATCGTGTAGAGACCTTTCTCTTGTCAATCTGATTGGTGATTTACGAAATCAGTAAAAATCAAATGGTATATGCGATCTCAACGATATTTTGAGATTATCGATAATCTATGGGCTGCAATAGATTTGGAATATCTTTCATAATCAGAGATAGCTAGAATAATGGCATGAGTTATTAGAGAATTAGTGGACACTAATTTATTTGTATCAAAAAATTAGGATTTAGTTTGTAAAACAAATTTTTAAAACGGTTCAAATGATGCAAATCAAGGTCGTTTTGGGTGTGTTTATGTGAATAATGTGACCATGTTCTATATTTTGATAGAGATTAAAGTTACACGTTACTTGGGATCACATTGAGAAAGATGTGAATCAGGACCTGGAAAATGAATGATCTTAAACCTGGAAAACCGGGAAAAAACCTTGAATTTCAAAAACCCAGAACGCTGGTCACCCTGTGTAAAATCGAAGAAATTATTTTTTTGCACAGATTTTGTTCTAAAACGCATTGTCGTTCTAAAAATAATAAATAATACATTAAAACTTCAATTGAAAAGATATCAATAGCAACTAGTGGTGATAAAATGACATGTATTTTTTCGCCCACACTTTCACGCAAAATTGTGTGAAAAGTACTGAAATTTACGAAAAATTGTGCATGACATTATTTCAAAATCTATATTTAAGGGACAGATTTTATGTCAAGGTCAAAAATCTCTATCTTCATAATTGTAGTTCTAAGAGGACGCCGATAAAGTTTGAACATTTGCAATTTTTGAAAAATTCAGAGTTTTCAATGATAAGGAGACCTACACCATTCTCTTTAACATCCTTCACACTATCCAAAAGCAAAATATAATCGAAAACGATGGAGCTCTTTTTTGTTGTTGTTGTTGTTGTTGATGTTGTTGATGTTGCTGTTGTTGAAAAGTTTGAAATTGTCAGTGACTTCATGTAAAGTACCCCCAAAAATCACAGTATCGGTTTCAAATTCGAGGGGCCGCGACATCAACCAGATCGATTGGGGAATATCAGTTTTGGAGAAAATTAGCTGAACGGTTTAGCCACAAGCATTGTTCACAGACGGACAGACGTTAAGCGTCAATAGATTTTTCGATATCAAGGACCCTCAAACATGGATTCGTGTTAGAAGATTTTTTTTTTAATTCAGCTACTGGATTTATTCACTTTTATGGTACCAAGGCCTGGCAATAAAGAGGTTTTCTGCCGAAAATTTACTGCTTTTTTCTGCACATTACGTAATTTTCTCTGTACTCCGTACGCAGTAGCAAGAAAGTAAAGCCAGCAACTGACTTATCACTGGCGACAAATTAACTTGATAAAGACACTGGAAATGAAACATGTGGGCTTAGTCCTGAAAAATTACTCAACCAACCAATTCAGAACATTTACCAAGATATACTCCCATTTGTAAATAGCAAATCACACAACATTTCTATGTATTCCCACTATCCTTCCTGAAATTGACACAGTCATTGCCGCCTTTTCTTTCAGAATTTCCGTCTAAATTAAGGCTCCTGCCGTGCAAAAATCATAATATTGGGGTTTTAATTGTATAGTAGGATTTCACAACTCTGACGCAAAATCGGGGAAAATGTAAAATTGCGGAAATGTAAAATCAAGGAAAATTATACGTTACTTATATGGATGTTTTGCTAGGGCTACTAATTTATGACGTAAATTCCGGGAAAATGTAAAATCGAAGTTTCGCTGTAGGTAGTGTTCTGTGTCTATACCTTTGAGTCTAGATCATCAATGTTATGAGGGTTGTTAGGTTTAGTATCTCGAAAATTTGATAGCACATAGGGTGGGGACAACTTTAGCTTCTGATTATAATTTTATACTCTTTATTGTGAATTAACATGCGGAAAATGTCATAAATGGGGGTTGTAAGTTAAATGGGCTAATTGGTCCTGAACCTAATGCGGACACGATGTGTCAACCATAGGTTCCCAGTATATCAGCTTTAGGAAACCTTTTAATTAATGTGCCCTTTCTGCAAATTTATGTTACATGGCCCCCAAAAAAATTCTCAAGTATACAAAGGACTTGTTGGTAAAACCAAAAATGCTGTAAATAGAGGGAGAAGTTATAATGTAGCAACAAAGGATTTCGCTCAGATATTTGTTTAGTAAACACTTCATGTAAAAGAGAAGTAATTAATTTGTGATATCCAAACAGCTTTGTTGGCTGAACTGCTCTCATACGTGTTCTGTTTAAAATTACATTTAATTATAATTATTAAAAATAGTGATTTACTAAAATTAATATGCATTTTTGTTCATGTCAGCTTTAGGAACCAGTAACAATTGACCTGTCAGGTTTAAGTGACTTAGCACAGTGTTAGTTTCTCTTTACTAAAAAGAAAATACATTAAAAAATTAATTTATTATTGAGGAAGATATTTAAACTTGTAAAGAATCCAACTACAGCAAAACCGCTTTATAAGAGACACCTAAGGGAATGGAATTTTGTCTATAAGTAGGAACTCTTATATGTGGGAAATGGGTTTTTGACATGTTTAATGAAATGTTATCATATTTTTAAGAAATCATTATGATTTGTACACTATTTTAAAATTGAGAAAACGTAAATTACTTGATTCCAGAGCCCACTTTGCCAGATCGTTTGAGTTTCAATGTACTGCAAAATCCTGTTGTAATATAAAAGAGATAACACCTGTTATTCTTTCTGTATATTTTTTGTTATTCTTTCTGTATACGAAGTAGTCAAAAAGTTCCTGGAATTGGTCAAAATGTTTTTATTTATTAAAGGTACAGTAAATTAAATTCATTTACTTTGAAAACGCTCCCCTCCTGCATGTAAACACTTTCCCCAATGTTTATATAATTGTTGGAAGCAGTCCTGAAAGCCATTTGTCGATAGCTCCATAACTCGCCTGGTCACATTTCCCATCAATTCTTCAGAATTAGCAAATCATTGCCTTTTCATTTTCATTTTTAGCTGAGGGAACAGGTAGAAATTGGCCTGTGTAAGGTCAGGCGAGTAGGAGGGTTTTCAAGAGTGGTAATGTTATGCTTGGTGAAGTAATTTTTCACCAGTAATGACCTATGGGCTGGGGCATTATCATGGAGTAGAACCCAATCTTTACCTTGCCATTTTCCTAGACATTTCCTCCTGATTGCATCTTGTAGCCAGCGATGAATTTGCACGTAGAAGTTCTTTGTTGACAGTTTGACCAACTAGAATAGTAATATAATGGTCAATAAAAAAGTGAGCGTTTAAATTTACACACGTAGTACTAATGTCCATGTGAGATTGTGCACATAGGGATTGAAAAACTGATTGAAAGCATAGAAGTGAAATAAAATTCTGTATACACTGGCAGAAATCAGCTCCACAGCACTAAAACAATTGGAAACACTTAGGTACTGGAGAGACTGCTTTGTTGCCAAGAGAGACAAAGCTTGCAGAATGAGTTTTCCTGAAGAGAACTCCCCCTTGGTGGAACTGGTGTTGTGAAACCCTGCTCCAGACTATTTTAAGCATGTGGCCCAAACCTTACCATGCTGATGAAATTCCTGAGTCGCCTGGGGGGAAATTCAATGCTTTGTCTCTTACAACCAAGAAGACGTGCAAAGTGGTAATGCAATCTTGTCCACAATAAGCAGGAATCTCTTATAACAGGGTTTCTTAAATGCAGAAAATAAATGCATTGTTTATATACAACTGATCTCGGGACCATGAATTTTGTCTCCAATGAGTGAGATTCTCCTACAACAGGGTTTTGCAGTACGTCTGAAGAGAAAGGTGGTTGTGCAGTACGTCTGAAGAGAAAGACTTTGACTACACTAGCCAGTTGAAAGTAACGTTTCTCTTAACATGTCCACTTTCGGTGCCTTTACCTCAAATGAAGGTCTGTCAGAAAGTAATGCCCCACATTTTTTCCTCCAGAAATATTTATTTGAACAGCTTGAAATTTACACACAATATTAATGCATAGTTTTTCTCCTTACTCTGTCATCTTGTACAGCATTGCATCAACATGAAACATGTCTTCCAGCACCAGCTTTTGTCCTGGCGGCAGTGTAGCCATTCCTTCAAGCATCACACAAGTGTCATGTTGGTATTATCTTCCAAGGATAGCATCTTACATTGGCCCAAATAGCTGGAAATCAGAGGGAGCTAACTCCAGACTGTAGAGGTGTGTGTGGGTGTGTTATCACATAGAAGCAAACGTGCACAATTCTTCTGGGGGTCAAAACACCTCTTTTGGGCTTTCAGAGTATTGTTGTAGGAATTTGAATTGATAATTATGCCAATGGGCAGAACCTTAACATAACGCTGTCAATGTTCTAAAAGACAGTGATCATGACTTTTCCAGCAGAGGAAACTGTCGTGAATTTTTTCTAGCTAGTGTCTAGTGTGGATGACACCACAACGAAACAACAAGGGACTTTGTTTTCATTTCAGGTTCAAAATAATGAACCCACATTTCATTTGCTTTGATTATCCTAGAGCAAAAAACCTTTCCCTCATGATGGAACTGCTCGAACAATTCTGAACAAATTGTCCTCCTTTGGAATCTGATCCTTGTGACCCATCGTGTGCAGACTACAGAGTATCAAAGTTCTGTGATAAGTGCAACAGCACTTTCCTCACTCATTGAAAGCAGTAGGGCCAGTTTCTCTCATAAAAATTGCATTTTTTTCACTTTTCAAAGCTCTAATTTATTTTGCCCATCATCCTCCTGTCGTTAGCAGAGGTGCCATACACTGCACACAAGCATTTGTGGGTCTTCACAATGGTTTCCTTCTCCGCAATGAGGATCTCAATCGCAGTACATTGTTTATAACACGTGTCGTCTGCAGCCAACATTTAACAGTCCATAATGGATTTGCCCTCTACAAAAATGACTTGCAAAATAAATACTAATCCAGGAAACCTGAAACATGGATTGGACAATTACACTGTCTACCGTTATCAGATAAAGGGGGACATGTGGGGCAATTCTTTCTGACACTCGTGTTTGTGTATGTATTCTTTTCATTTATTATGGATTTGTCGGGTGATTCAGACCAATATTTTTGAGTGGACCAGTAAAGAGATAATCTTATGGCATTGTAGAAGTGAAACACAACTTGAAAATGAATGAAAATCGTGGTTGAGAGTTTGTTGCAGTATGGACATCTATGTATTTAACAGTTCATAATTAATCATGCAAAAATTAAACATTGCAAATTACAAGTTAATGGTTAATGAAGCAGAGGCTACTAATAACAGTATGCCAGAAAGAAAATTTGGTGTCGCAGAAGGCTACAGGTGACATCAGATGAAAGATGAAAAATACAGATTCAAGATGCATATACTTTGAGGGGCCCTGAAAAGTCTGAGGACCTAGTATGTGAGGGGGACCAGAAAGAAAGTAATAATGATTAAAGTGAAGATGTAAATGTTTGTGATAAAATTATAATCATTATATGGAAAAGAGATCAGCAGTAGCACAGATGAGATTTAACCTTCTCATCATGACAAGTTTATTGTCAAGAAAATAATTTGTGATTTTATTGACACAGTAAAAATTAGTTAAAATTGAAAAAGTTCTTAAGAGTTCTCTACAAAATTAGGGGTTTGTTTTATATTCAGAATCATCTTATAATCAGGTAAATTATTGCAAAAATAATGATGTTGGATAAACAGAGTTGGGTTTTGACTAAACCTGTTCACAAGGTCATACATTCATAAAAATAATGACTATTATTGGATCAGTGTACATTGTCATATTATCATTTGTTTGGATGCTAAAAATGGCTTCATTGAATTGTGCATTACACAGTAAGTCATTACTGTTTGTGCCTTCTAGACTAATTCATACAATTTATTTCACATGATTTTAATAATTTTGTTTGTAGAGCCCCGGCACAGTGCCTGCAAGTCGACCTTCAAGTAATGCTGCACAGCCCCCTCCAGGGACGTATCAGTTAGTGATGGATCCTCGAGTTGGTGGTTTTTTTGTGGGTCCAGTTTCTGCCACAGGTAAGTAATCAATGACTTAAAAGTTTCAGTTGCCAAATGGTAATTTCAAAATGCTAGTCTTACAGTAAGGTGAATGACACGATTTATCATTTTCTCATTGAAGAGCTCTAGAATATTAGTGACATTTTATGATTTGAAGCTTTTGGAAGAACTGTTAAATCAAGGAACCAAAGTGTTTATGAATTTCAACTCAGTGTTTCCTCACAATGATTATAGCCCTTATTTAAGGTAATCTATTCATTCTATTGACGACAGTTATGTACCACCAAAAAATATTTTTAATAAATGTAAAATCTCTGTTCTTCAAAACAGTACGAAAAAATTTGGTCCTTACTGGCCTAATTTTTGCATAAGAGAAGATTGAATTAGTAAAGGCGCATATGGAAAACTTTTTGTGGGCATGTTGAGACTGCAAAATAGCTTGAGATTTTTTGGGAGAGCTTCTGAAGATGTTTTCGTGTTGAAAACTAGACTCCTGCTGTCTTTTTACTCCCTTAACATCAGGGAAATTCTGATCGCCCATTATTTAAGAACTATTAGTTTTCCTCAGCGTAAGAATTAATGAGTATTGAAGAAGTTGTCAGTATTGCCTTGTGTAGGCGAAAAGAAAAGTGTTGTGAACTAGACCTGTACCAACGTAAAATTCTAACTTTCAATTCCTTCGTTCTTGAGCACGGTAACCACTCGTCTTCTCGATCTTCAAACTATGTGATTGCGTCACAATGCAAGTAGGAGGAGGAAAAGATTCCTTGAATCACGACAATATGAAATGCTATCTCTCTGTTCATTTCTTGGTGTCCATCATGTGGTGTGCTCTGCAGCCACTTCTTAAAAAGCAGTTCAAAATTTCAAAGCAGTTCAGTAGTTCCAAAAGGTTTCACACAAAAAATGTATTGCCTTTCTCTATGAAAGCGTGCACCGTGTTTATTACAGAAAAAATATTATAAGTCCAACGCGGGACGTTTGAAATGTATGCCCTTTGCTGTTAATTAGTGCCAAAGAATTGCTATAAATGATTGAATTCCAAGTACGCCACCATATTTGAATTAACTTTGGCTGCCTATGTGCCAACAGGCATGTGTTTTTTTAACTTATTGAAGGAGATACACAATCAAAATACCTTTTCCTTTTATTCAATTCATAGTAAATTTATTGATAAATCAGATGATTTTAAACGTACACATTGCATCTGGAAGTATTAGCTTATGGTGTTGGAGCAAATCCTGCTATTATCAGCACTGTTTTGCTTCAGACACAATTGAAATCAAGCTTACTTAAAATTTTGAATTGCACATAACCGCAAACTATTTAAAAGATATTTCATTTTTAATGTAAACAATGTGGACTGACATTCAGTGCAGAAAGAAAGAAAACATGGGAGCCAAAGGCAACCTATCCTGTATTAGGTATTGCCAACTTATTAAAAATCATACGAGAAACTTGATTTATACTAAACATTATTTTAATAGAGCAACAATTCCATAGTTCCCTTTTTACTTTCTCGCACTTCGTAAAAAGACAAAGATATGTACATGATAATATGAAAACCACGAATTTTCAGCAGAAAATTTAATGAAAAAATTTGGTGCAGTTTTTGAGGAGAAAATATATATAATTTTTTTTTTCCTCCTCAAAAACTGCACCAAATTTTTACATTAAATTTTCTCCTCAAATGTAACAACGGACATTAAAAAAAATGGCGCCTCTTTTTCGGTGAACTCTCTTTGTTTCAAAATTTCAAAAATTGTGTGTTGGAAATATTGGGTTGAGACAATTAAATTTCTAAGTGTGGGCTGGAGTTCGAAACACACAGCACTTCTGTAGTGTAGTGGTATGGGTGACAGCAAATAAACGCTGAGGACCTCAGTTCAAGTCTTGGAGCGGAAAATAGTTTTTGCTATTTATGAAGTAATTTCTAATTTTCCCTGTATAATCTAATTTGAAATGATAAAGTTAATAAAATAATTGATTGCACTAAAATTAAAGTAATGATTGGAACCTCACTCATAGAACATTAAACCCATTACAATACTGCAATTATTTCCATGTACATTCAGTTACAATTTAGGGTAAGTATTGATGTGTTGCATTTTAACTATTTCTTTGTGAGGAAAGACTAGTTTTGAATGATCTCTCTCGATGAGTGAACCTGACGTCTGACGTACCAGTCATTTTGTACAGTTTGTGATTGTACTTAATTATCCTCTATCATATGGATTTGGACCATCTATTTTTAAGATCTTTCCTTCAAAATCACAGCAACATGATCAGTTCTATTGCTCATAAAATTCCTAATAATTTTTGATGATGGATTAAAATTGCACTTGCAGAAGGATATGTATATCTTCAGTATTGAAAATGTATAAGCATTTCAAACATTTTGAAATTTTTTATAATGCACTACCATGCACTTGGCACTATGTACAGGACTGATGGATTAAAACTCAAACAGTAACATTTATTGACAGGTATGGATAGGTCTTGCGATCATTTACAGAGCATCTGCTACAATAAAAACCTATTGCCTCCCAAACCCACACAGTGAAAATTTATTGTATTATACTTACGTATTATCTCCAGCTAGTTCCCTTCTCTATTCAGCACGTAATGAACACACACACTCTTCCAGTGATGAATTGTCTGAAGTAGGCAGAAATCACATACACAATGGCCTGGAACTCATAGGTGGAAGCACAGTTCACTTGACCTGTTACTGTTGATGATAGGTTTCTGCATACTCCTTGAGCTCCTTCATGTGTGTCAAATAAGCAGCAATATTGATTGCAACATCAATAAATCCTTGCAAACTGATTGCTTCACATCAAGTCGCATGATGTATTACAGCATGCAGAGAGTGGACTGTTTGAGATGTATGCTAATAGAACTGAAGGATAACTTTTTTAGTTGGTTTCATTAATTATGTTAAACTAGAGGTAACCCAATAAAAAATGACCAGATGAAATTGCACTTGCATAGTAATGGTCTTAATTTTTTGTGTGTTTGTGGATCAGTGTTTATTTATTATTGGTTTTATTATTAAACACAATAAAATATGTTTCCTATTCTGCAGTGTAATCTCTTATAAATGAATGTAGCATTAAAAAGAAAGAAAAATGAATAGTGCTACGACATCACATACTTTAGCACATTATTTGAAAAGGCTACACAATATTATAATACCAAACAGAAAATAATTTTTTTCTGTGCTGAGTTTCAAACTCAGCACAGTGTTATCACGCCAGTCACATTATGCCCTCTCTACCACCAGTCTCACAGTTAAACTCCCCTAACCTTTCCAGACTCCTTAAAAAAAACATTTGCATTGGCAATTTTTAAACATTCTGAAATATTTTAATTTACATTATTTCAAGATAGAGTTTTACAGAACAAATTTCATTAAGGAAAGAAATCTCTATTGTCAATATTGTAGTTTAAAATATTAATTTTTCGTTTGTAATTTTCAAAAATAGTGTTTCCCAAATTGGGGAACCATTTTTGCACAATTCTTCTTTTTTGCGTCTTTTGCTCTAATCTGAAGAAACAATTTAAAGAAAAAGTTTGAAAATGTTTTTGAGAAAATTGTTTTTATTTTATGCAAAATTATACAAAATCTCATTTTTGACAAATTGTACATGACCTTTTTTTAAAGACTTTGAGGAACAGATTTCATTAAGTAAAAAATCTATCTTATTAAGTAAAAAATCTCTTCAATATTATAGTTGTAGGAAGACATGTAGGAAAGTAATTTTGAACTTCTGCAATTTTTGAAAATTCAGACATGTCAAACCTGTGTCATTTTTTAAGCACCTTTTATGATATTGAAGGAAAAAGTTCAATAAAAAAGTTTGCAGTCATTTTTTGAAAAAATTTTGATAATGTTCATGCTTTATGTAAAGTATTTGCAAAAATCAAAATATCCTTTTCAAATTCACTGTTTGTTCAGATCGATGAGAGAATACGAGTTTTTGGAGAAAATATGAGGGGTTTAGGTGATAACATTGTGCATGGATGGACAGACATTTTGCTGTCATTCAGTATCAAGGATATCATTACTTCATTTACACTTAAAAAATTACTTTTAAAACTTTTATTTTCATGGTTAATAATTTTAGATAGGGAGCCAAATTTTGACTTTGTGCATTGGGATCTCTGAAAACCTAGGTGCACCACTATAGGAGGGCTAAAGAACTCAAGAGTATATTATATATATA
>BLKR01007639.1:0-33870 GCA_011170035.1 Teleogryllus occipitalis
TATATATATATATATATATATATGATTATGTATAATAAATTTAGGTCTCCTCAAGCAATTGGAACAAAGTACAAGTCCAACAACACTTCTCTCAATGCAGAATGCAAATGAGACGTTCTCGACCATGTAGAAGTAATATGCCACCCACTCAGCTGTCAGTCTCATTCGTATCGTTGCTTTATGAGCACTTCAGTCTCTCCTAAGAGGAATTAACCTTGAAGGGGAGAAGGCTATCTGCGACGCATGTGTTCCTTCAGCCCACATGTTACAGTCAACTGAGGAGGTGAGGTTGTGGGGGCGGTCGAATATCTGCATTAGATTAGAATAGTAGGATATGCAATGTCATTCATAAATCATTATTTTAACTATCCTTCTCTCATCATTTTATGCTTATCGTACACGAACTTTAGTACCCAATACATGTCAATAGATACAGTACGCACGAATTTCATCAATCGTTCTCTAATTTCACAACCAAGTCCGAAAACTCAATTTTCTTTCATTTTGCATGCTTATTACAATTCATTTCTTTCGTTAAATTTTGCACACTGTATTGTTTCACTTGCTGACAATAAGAAGCATGATTCCAAGGAAGCACTAAACCTAATTAAATTACCAGTCATTATATTGTCGGACAGCATCAAGATGAAAAATTCCTGCAGCTCTAACAGCATACCTCTTTCATTTGGTGTAAATTACAATCGTAAAAGTTGAAAAAACTGTTCTCTAAGAAATTTACAAACAGGAAAGAGCGGACGGCGGGAAACAGGAACAGAGTAACACGAGAAGGAAAAGGACAGGACGCACCCCCCATCTTGAACCTTACAAACCTTTTCTCTACCCAGAGACAAGGATTCACACTTGCACCCTTTCAACGGGTGCAAGTGCAAATTGGGCTTAACTTTTTTGTGTTGAAAAATATTCACAAATTTTACATGACTGTGAAAAAAGTATTTGTCGTTATGCACTAAATGTTACAGAAAAGACGAAATTTCTCCCAATTCTCACCGAGCAAATAATTTTCGCGCGAAGTTTGGCAACTCTGTTTGCCGTGAGAGAAACGTCCAAAAAGAAGCATTCATACTAGCTTAGCTCCAATTCGGTGCAGCAGCGCCCGCGAAACACCAAGCGAATGAGTAATATTTACTCGTGCCCTCGAAATGATTAAAAGGTCGCACGCCACGGTGCTTGTTTTTCCGGACACTAGTTCTTCGACAAAGGGAAACAGATTATTTCTTGCCGGTGTGTATCCTCAGCATGCAAGTTTAGTTAACTTTGTTTACCAAGCTTCGATTGTTTTGTGGTGTAGGCAGAATACCCCAAACTTCCTGACGCTTAAATAACGATGTAAAAAACATTTAAAGCTTCCACATATATGAATAAATTACGACAAACTGTGGGAATATTGTTTGTAATACATGAAGTGTTTTATTTTCTCTGGATGTGCTTACCTTACTTTTACTTCATTTTGAGTTTTACTTCATAGTGATAATAATAAACTCCTTTCCGGTTAAACTGGGGTTTATGGTGCACCTCTGTCTTGATCAAGGCCCACTACTCCTATGGTGAGAGGCGCGCACTAGCGTAACAAATTGTACATTGCCCTCTCCACTATATTGTAGGCAAATACGGGAGCGGTCATTTAAATCTGTGTCTTAACGCTCTTTTCACGGGGATATTGCAGATTTAAAACTTCGAAAATCACATTGTTATTGTTCCTATACACTATGATAAATAAACTACGAAACATTTAAATGTTTTAAAAATAACGTAATTGGAAATAGCTCGAATCGTTTGACTTTCAATTCAGCGAATATAATTTCATCATTTTTTGCATCGTTTTGTTGCCCTCTGTAGCTAATGCAGTTTCTTTTTTTGAAGGAGAGATTCAAATTATTCTTAAAAGTGAAAATGATTTAAGTAAAGATTGGCATACAAAAATCTGCATTCTTAAGAATGCTATGAAATGACCAAAACTCCTGTAATCTTTCTAATTTTTACTTTCTTGTATACGGAGTAATATATGTAGCGTAGAGTAAGTTATGTAATGCAGCGGCAAAAAAAGGTGAAATTTGGACAGAAAAACTCGTACGGTGGGGCCCGCAGAAAAGTGAGATAAATTCTGTTCTAAAATGTAGTAAATTACTCCCATTCACACGTTATGTAGTCAGACTTTTAATTATAGGAACAAGTTTTCAAATTAATAAAATATTTTGGGTATATATAACGAATATATTTTCTTACTCTGTGTGCAGGTATGCTAGGACCAAATTAAAGTATATGTTTCAATTAGATGACAAGTACTCATGTTACTAAATGAAACATGTTTTGGTTGTATCAATTGAGTTATTGAAAGTTGCTTTCTTTAACCCTAATGCTTCTTTATATTGGCCTTGAGGCCACAGAACTATAAAGCTCTCATTATATATTTTTATTGATGCGTAAATCATAATCTTTGTATAGTAAGATAAAAGCACTTCAAAGTACTAATTTACATGGGAAATACCCACAACTCTCGTCGCGTACGGACACAACACGCCTGTCAACACCTGCCAAGGAGTTAGTTGCCTACAATATGACAGCCTTCTATTTGTAACGCTTCACTAGCGCTATATGTGCATCTAGGTAATACTATCCAATATCTTTGGTCTTGACGGCCTCAGCTGTCACGGCCACCTTAATACAACTGTATATAAGCTTTTTAATGCTTCTACGCCTTAAAATCAGCCTTGAGAAAAATAAATAGAAAAAGAAAATAACAGAAACCAATTTTCTACGAAACAAACCACTATTTAAATCCATGACAATTCAGTAATTAATTTCTCTACTTGCATATTTATCAACATACAGGTAACTGATGAATTAGCAAAATAAATTTACAGATAAATAAAACCAGAACACAATATTCCCGAAATAAATTTAGGTTGGCAATGCGACTGACGTATGTGCAGTAGGCATGTGAAGGGTCCTTCTTCCCGCACCATTCTTCGGAGAAAGCTCTGAAGAAGACCCTGAGCGTTCAGGCGTTTAAACTGTTCAACTGTTCTAATTTTTTAGAGTGTCTTGCCATTAAATCGTCATTGTAAATTAATAAAAAGCCCCCGTTCGAACGTAAATGTTAGAGAACAGAGACGTTTTGCACAACCGGAAGTAACTTGGCGTAGTTTTGAGCCTCTGCGCATGCGCAACTCGAACTCAATCACGAAGTAAAAACGGAGCTCAATAATCCGTATTTGGCGGGCAACTTCATATCGCAAGCTAATCGATCATTTGGTTATGTTATATGAAATTTGTTCCCCATCTGTGGAGTGTGCTTCTATCTCCATTTTTTCTAGAGTTCCTCCATATTCCCATGATGCAACATCGTTTTCGCGGCATTTCTATGAAAAGAAAATTATCTGTGTACGATATTAGCAACATTATAATATATATATATATATATATATATATATATATATATATATATATATATACTAGCTGGTGTACCCGGCGTTGCTCGGGTTTATAGTAAATTATTAGTCAGGGAGAGGAATTCCATTTTTTCATTCCCTGCGGTGGGGCCTACTATCTCTTCTTTTGTATCCCTTCTCCGCACTGCTCCTCCCTGCCATGCTCTACACGGCCACGCTTCGATAGCCCTGTCTTCTCTTCACCTCCATTTGGAAATTTCCGGTCTACAGCTTCCGGCTTCCAGCTCCTAAACTTCCTTCACTTTATAACTAAAAACAGTAAACAATTCTAAACTACAGAATAAAATACTTGTAGACTCACGTATATTTTGTGTTTTTTTTTGTGGAGTTTCATATATTACTTCCAATACTATCAATAAATTGTCACATTGTAAAACTTACTTTTTTTTATATTTTGTCTTCTCTTGTATTCATAAACAAATATTTGAAATTGATCTTTCAAATCGTGATCTTGAAGGGACTGACTGTTTTAAGCGAAGTTTAACATGTCAGAGTTCTCGCACGGAGACGCTAGAAGATAGATATGGAATATGAATGTATATGTCAAAACGTAATTGACGAATCATAATCATAAAAGTAAATGAAAGTACCAATATTGAAAGTAATTGCCAGTACTTATAATTATTTTGAAGACGAAAAATAAATATAAGTTTAAACTACGTGTAGAACAAAACTTTATTTTTTATGTAAATCAATTAATCATAACATTAAAGCATGAGAACAATACTGATCCATCAACATGTACATTGTGGGTACACACTAAATTGACAATCTTCTGAACAAAACCATATTAGCTTCATTATTTGATCTCAAGTGCTACATATTAAGGATCTTGAAATGTGAATAACAGAAACCAATTCATGTGTTGGAAGCAATTGCAATGCAAAATAATAGCACAGATTATTCTCAATATGTAAGTGATCATTGCTTAATTACATACTACTGCACTAATCTTCTGCACATAATGAAGAAAAAAATCAACTGGATGAAACCAAAACATACAAACATTTTACATTTTACCAATTTGAACATGAGAACTGTGTAAATAGTCAAATTGTGAGTGCTATTGAAAAGCTACCCTACTACGTAGAGAATTATTTACATTTGCATCCCTCCTTGCAGTATTATTTTCAATAGTGCGAGTGAGTACTTCAAGTCGCACTTCTCTTAATACCGTTTTTCAAAACGTTTATAGACTGCCCATCTATTCACTTGTATAATATGTTTTGACAACTTGACACTCGCATTGTTTCAAGAAATTCAATGTTTACAAATAAGACGTCATACAGCTAAACTATTGACAGATGAATCTGTGATGTAAAGCAAAAATGTCGAGAAAAGTAATTATTTTGTAAATATATTACGGTTTATGGTTGTAAATCATAGCCTATAGTACTCCAGACCTTTAAAGGAAGTTAGCACAAAAGTTTCATCGGTATTGGTTCAGTAGATTCAGAGATTACCGCGTTGGAAGACAACGCACTTCTGTCTTTATATATTATATAGATATAGATATAGATATAGATATAGATATAGATATAGATATAGATATAGATATAGATATAGATATAGATATAAGATATAGATATGAATATAGATATAGATATAGATATAGATATGAATATAGATATAGATATAGTATAGATATATAGATATAGATATAGATAGATATAGATATACACATAGATCAGTGGTTGACGAGCTGCTCTATTCAAATGCGAATCAAAAGGATACGACGTATCGCGAATTTAACGCAACGCACACAGTTCGAATCCTCTTCCATTTCCGACCTAATCGCCCAATCTTTCTTCAGACTTCACTCGCTATTGGTAACTGCTTCCCGCTATGCAGTGCGCCAAGCCTCTATTTGCATGGATGTTTGGTTGTGTATAGCAGATGGTGCCGGGTCGCCATCTGATGGGCGGCATCGCGCCAGCTGCAAGCCACCTCCCGCATCCCCGAGCTCCAGGCGCAGCACGGGCAGCGCGCGCTTGACGCTGCGGCATCTAACCCACACGACACAAGCCAGGCTTCGGATGCTCAGCGGTCCGGCAGCGGCGCATCATGGTGACGCTAACGAAAATTACATGAGACATACTCAGTAGATTTCATTTCTTTCATTGTATATTAGTTTAGATTTTTCCTTCGGTACAAAGATTACATTGTAATAAGAAGCCTAAATGAAACATTCTACAAATTTTGAAATTTTCTTATTTATCTTAATAAAATTCTGTATTGCATGTGTTGTCCCTTTTGAAGGTCCATTTCCTTTTTGATACTAGAAAAAAGTCATGCCTTACACATTCTCTATTTTGGCATCTACCTCAAATTTGCTACTTGTACATGGGGATTAAAAATGATTTGAAAGAAAAAAAACACTGATATTTTGTCTTGAATTCTTGACAAATGGCAAGTTTTGTTTGTTGCAAAAATTCTTCTGTTCACGAAAATAGCACATTTATGTTGCTTTCGGGCGCAATTCAACTGACTGCCTCTCCTCATTCACACTTAAATCCGTACACCATTTCAATAATTAATATACACTATACTCTTCATTAAATTATTTTAAATCTACCCAAGCCAGCTGTTTAGTGTTATGGATGTCAATGCCAATCAAACTGTTTTACGTATTTTAATTTGCATAAAACCTATCTACATTAATTTTTATATTCTAAATCTGCATTTACTCATTTTTGGGCTTTTTAGTTGCAGCAGTGCCAGCTGGTGGCAGTTAATTCAATAAATAAGGTTATAAATTTCATGCAAAATAATATAATAATGGTAATAATCCTAAAATGATAATAATATTATAAAGTGATCACAAACATTAAATTGCATTGAAGGAAAAAGATAAAATAAACGTTGCAAATCTAAGGTCAGCATGTGCTTAAACAATGAAGACCCCACTGCTGTCACTGTTCTTCATTTCACGTCACTATATTACACTAAAAATTTCAACATTTCGTTTTATTGCTCTGCTCTACACTGCACAACACTGCACTTCCATTTTAACTAACCATTATTTGTTAACATCTGATTAACACCTCAAACTTAGAAATGCCCCAAAATTAATTTCCTAAACAGTTGAAAGCTCGAGGAAGAGGTTCGAGGTCCTTACGAGTGATCATTCCAAAGGCGCAAAGTCTTATCATTGCGCTGAAGTCTTCCAGATTCACAATTTTTATCTTGAACAAGCGATAAATAAGCAATTTCCTTCGCGTTTACTGTACTCTTTTTAAGATGCGCATTACAAAATGAAGAGATCTCCACGCTTTCCTACAACAAAATCTACGTGACTTTTCCAGCTTAATTTACAGTCGAAATGGATACCTAGGTACTGCACGAAGAAACTCTCGGAATAATGTCGTTACTTAAAGCGGTAATTTTTTCGCTGTATGACCTCTGCCAAAAGTGATGGATTTGCTTTTAGAGCTATTTATGGTCATCATTATTTTCCGCCCAGTAATATAACGCATCAAGATCCGTTGCAGCATATTTTCATCGTCTTTCGAATTTATAATGCGATATTTATGCAATCGTCTGCAAATAGCCGAACATTTGAATTGCGCTGGCAAATCATTAACGAACGCTAGAAATAGAAGAGGTCCAATGACACTCCCTTGCGGTATTCCTGACGTAACGCTTGCACAGGAAGATAACTCTTGCCCAATTCGGACTTTCTGTTTCCTGTCGCAGAAACTCGCTAATCCACGCCACCATCTGATTCATTAATTTCTGAACAAGTCGATCGTGTGGAACAACATCAAGCTTGGCAAAATCTATAACTACTCTACTCTCCCTGCGTCAATTTCATCTGCTAGATCCTGAAATAGCTGACTACCTGACTTTCGCATGATAACCATCTGAATCCGTGTTGGCCATGATAGAGCCATTTTTGATTTCCCATTTTTTTAATGTAACTCGCAACTAGATGCTCTATAAGTTTGCAGACCACTTACCGGCCTATAATACTTAGTTTAGTTTTGCCCACTTTTAAAGATTGGTACGATAAAAGTTGATGTCCAATGGGCTCCTCGGTGGTGAGGGGTTAGCTACTGGCCTCTGAGCCCCAGTGCGCGGGTTCGATCCCGTGAGAACCCGGATTTTCGAAGGGGCGGAAAATCCACAGTAGCCATGTCACTCTTGTGGCGTAGCAAAAGAACCCTGGCAAGTGCTGGCGAAATTGAAATCCTCCGACAACATCCGCCCCTAACGAGGATACACTTTCTCCCAGCCAGACAGTTCGGATATAACTGGGCCCCGACATCTGGCGGAGAAAGTGAGAGTCAAATCCCAGGCGCAGACAGGACTGCCCGCAGATTGCGCCTGCTTGAATTGAAGTCCCCAGACCCGCGTCGAGGGTAGGCTTCGAAGAGCCCTGGGTTGAATTCGGGTGCGGGTTTGCCTGCAAGGCGTCCGCAAGTTAGCCCATACGAAAATAAAATAATAATAATTAAATCTTCAGATACTTTTGAAATGTTCATGGACACCTGAAATATTCTAATTAGGTGGTAATATTGCCTCTCCTCCTAGTTTTATTATGTCCGTAGAAATGTCGTCGGGGCCCCTTGACTTACATTTTCAAGATTTCACTTTATTCCATGGAACGTTTACTTCAATATTAAACGGATTAGAGACTGAATATCTTTTTCTGGATTAGTGGATGGTTCCTATTGCTTTTGAAAACCGAACTGAAATATTTATTAATTCGTTAGATTTTTACCCGATCGTGTGACGAGTGCGTTCCATTTCACGAACAACTGAGACCACCTATTTCGGTATCCTTCCTTCTACGAACATATTTATAAAATTTTTGTCAGTTATTTGCCCGTTCTGCCTAGAATATTATACGCCTCCTGAGTTGATTTCTCGCTCTAAATTCTTTGAATATTTTGAAAAAATATTCATATGCTTGGTACTACACGTTTTCTGTTTGCGCCAATGCCTTTCTCGCTATCATCTTCATTCGATAATTTTTGAATTGTAGTATTCTGAATCCGGATTATTTTTTAGAATTTCAAAGATAATTTCAAACTTTTTAAAAGCTTCGTCTATAATATCTTTGATCACGCACCATATTTCTTTCATAATACCTTCTGTTCTCAGAGAACTTTCCCCTCGCTCACGGCTCCTCCTAGTTTGTGCTAGAATGTTTCGATCGCCTCCTATAACAATAGGATGACCATTTTTAATTTTCTGTTCTTATTGTATGATGTCTTCCAAAATTTCAGCAGTCGTCGGGAGGCTTATAACATGCAATAATTTCTAATAGTTCCTGAAGTAGTAATTTCTATTCCCATCATTTCAAACTATGTACTGATCCAATCTAATCTACAATTAATGTGCTTTGACGCAAATAAAGTGTACTTGCGCCCCTACTAATTTCACAATATCTAAAAAATCTTGTAATCAGAATGAAAGAATTTCCGGAGATCCGATTTTCTGCGTTAGCCACGACTCAGTCCCTACCACTATGTCGCGATCACAGGCATCAACTAGATTCCAAAACCATATTTCTTTGGCCAGTTATACTTCTGACAGTTCACGTACAACAAACTAGTGAATCCTTTCCCTACCCTGAATGTGCACTCGGGATTGCGCCATGAAACCGTCGCCATCGCCGTCGCCGTCGCCGTCTTAAGTCGCCGCCGCCGCCGCCGCCGCCGCCGCCGCCGCCGCCGCCGCAGCCGCCGACACCGCCGCCGACACCGCCCATGTCGTCTCCGCCATCGCCGAAGCCTCCGTCCCTCGGCCGTCATCACCGCCGCCGCCGCCGTCACCGCTGCCATCGCTTCCGCAGCTGCCGTCGCCTCCGCCACTGCTGCCTTCGGCTCCGTCGTCGCCGTCTCCTCCTCCAGCGCCATCATCGACGGCGTCGCTGTCACAATCTTCGTCACCCACTGTAACCCTTCATGTATCTGACATGTCTTACCAATGTGCATATCTCGGCCTTGCATCACACCAGATAAAATAATTCGCGCGGTTTTAAATTTGATTTTTAAAGCACGGCTTAATTCCACGCACTGGTTTGCAGTGTCGAACATGGTTTGCCTCTTCGATACATTGGTGCCCATGTGCAGAATTATGACTTCCAAGGCGTTGTTTTCTTCGGCACTTTTCAAGGCGGATTTCATTTGGATAACGTTTATCCCTGAAAAGAACGAAACGTCGGCTTCTTTTTTCTTGCAAGCGCATTCGTTGTGGCGGAGCATCGAATCTCCGAGCACTTTAATCTTGTTCTTGTAAGGCTCTTCATCAATGACGGTGTTTTTTTACTTCAGTACTCGGATGTGTTCTTGCTCCCGAACACTTTGCGTCTCTAACTCCTGGATCTTGAAGCTCAGTTTCCTAATGCACGGCTGTGCGTCGGTCAATTCAGCTTCAAGTCCCCTCAGCCTCCCCTCGCTTCGATCACATTTGGAGCACGTGGGTGCCGACAATTCAGCAGCAGGGCCAGAATTTGGCTCAATCCCCCCGGTGACCAGGAGAGTGGCCAGAACTGATGCACAAAGCAAAGCCACGCCGTCACCGGAAAACACGCGGACCGCTTGCCCCCTCGCCACCCGGAAAACACGCAGGCGCCCTGCCCAGATGTCCACACGGGCGCGGTAAATCGCCGAATCGGCCTTTCACTTCACCGCGCGAAGCTGCTACAAAACACGTCCTAACGCAACGACTACCTATGAGCGACTAATGAAGTAGTGGCAGTAGTAGCACCAGTACCAATAGTAATAGCAGCCGTAGTTGTAGTAGTAGTAGTAGTAGTAGTAGTAATAGTATTAATAGTGGTAATATTAGGAGTGCTAATAGTAGTTGTAGTAATCTGCCATAGAATATGGTTCGAATATTCCAATAGTAAGAGAGCAATACAGAAAATCATAATTCACCACTTGGTACGAAAGTGCAAAGAAAAAGTCAGCGATAGTTACACGCAATCCACACTTACATATAAGTGAATTCTGTGAGAAGGAGTCTGACTACGTATGGGTGGAAGTGAAAGTCGTTCGCTTCTACAGTGTCTACTTCTCCCCAAATGAGCCGATCGAAGGCCTCACAAAACTAGAAATTTGCATCAGGAAATGCCAAAAGGAGATTATAATTTAACGAGACTTCAATGCAAAATTACCGATATGGGGAGAAAATAGGACAGACAAGAGGGACCGGCTCCTGTTAGAATTCGTGGCACGTAACGACTTCGTGATACTTAACGAGAGAAGCAAACCGATCTGGAAATGGGGAGAATCCCATTCACCACTTGATTTGAATTTGGCATCACTAGAAGTGGCGAGTCGAGTAGTGAACTGGGAGGTCCCAAATGCGACCACCTTAAGCGATGATCAATACATCAGATTCACCATTAACGATGACGAAAGTAACAGGACCCCGGATAACTAACCAAGTAATCGGAAAGCTTGGAACACGAGGAATCTGAACGTAGACAAGCTGAATCGACGCCTTACAGAAGAATTCTTCCTGTAGAAACTAGGATGGACCCGGAGATCACTAATCAAATCAACAGACGACCTAATTAAGAAAACACGATGACAGATTGTCAACGCATGCAATGTGGCCATACCAAAAAATCAGGTACAAAAAATGGGAAAAGGACAGGTTCTGGTGGACAGAAGAAATAGCGGAGCTCCGTCGAAGTGTCTGGCAACAAGTAAAAGGTACACGGGCTCAAAAGGCAATGAAGTACTAAAACAAATTTTCAAATGGCACAAAAATGCTAAAGGTGGCAATCAACGACAGAATCAGACAACACTGGATAGAACTCATCAATATGGTAGAAGACGATCCATGGGGACTACCATTCAAGATCGTTTTCAAGAAAAATGAAAGTCCGCCAAAAGGCTTGAGGATTTGATGACGCCGCATGAGTGAAAGAAATAATAGAGGTACTCTTCCCACACGTACCACTAGGGGAAGGTTCCAGCCACTCGACAGAGGAGCATCTCCCCCATTTTACGAAAGAGGAACTGACCAAAGGAAAGAGGATCTCTAAACTAAAGAACGGCATATCTCCAGGATCTGACGGTATATCCAAAGTGGTTATACGAGTAAGTATCGTCATAAAAGAATGACCGGATCTACCATTGAAGATCTGCAACAGGTGATTACAAGACGGAACATTTTTACGAAACTGGAAAATTCAAAACCTACTACTGAAAAAAGAAGACAAATCGTTTAGTGAACCGTCGTCTTATAGATATTTTATATGGACATAAATTTACAATCTTTCTTATGGACACAATGGGAAAGTTCTCGAAGGCCTCACACTTGAGAGACTAAACCAGCACATGGCTCAGGAGCAAAACCTATTTGAAAAGCAATTCGGCTTCCGAAAAAAGGCGATCAACTATGGAGTCAATCACGGAAGTCGTCAGCTTGGCAAGAAGAGCAAAAGACGGAACAAACGGGAAGAATCGTGCTCTGAACTCCATCGACATAAAAAACGCTTTTAACTCGGCGCGATGGGAAGATATCATAACAGCGCTCTATGAGAAAATCACACCGACCTGCATGGTAAGGATGGTTGCCAACTTATTAAATTAACTGCTAATTTATCATGGGTTCGACACAACATACACTCCTAACCTGTTGCATGTGGACGTGTAATTCTATACAGAATCACGATTCCTGGAAGTTTTGTTGTTTGGAATCATTTATTAGATTGATAGCAACGACTAGGAATTATAAGCCTTTAACATTTATTAACAGCCTATTGACATTTATTCTAATCAGCTATACATACAGTTCTGTCAAATTTATGTGAATTACTTTCACTTTAAAAATTGAAACACCGTACGGGTTTTACTATAGTTCTTAAGCTGACGTTCGTAATTACGTTCGTAATCTAGATCAATGGCTTCTCGGTTGACTAACAGAATATTGTCCTCGGTGTGCAAATTCTTGCGTACTTTCCTAAATTTAAAGGAATGTTTTAGAATGTCCTCATCGATTGCTATAATTGGATTTAATATTCCCACAATTTTAACACGCGGTCGCGAATTTCCCTATCTATGTTTCGTATGAAACACCTACTCGCGACTGACTATATTCATCTACTTATTGGAAAATTCTTCCATCTACGGAGCTACCCTAATGTATATCTCCTCGAAGCATGGAGTCGGTTTAATTCCAAATAACAGCCATTACATTAATAAAAATCCCCAATTACAATTTAATATCACAATTTACACCAGATCAATTTCTCAAATTTCAAACTAAACAAATTCCCGACTTACTATCATACCCAGCCTATGTTGAAAACCCGATCGCACCTCACCAACCGCTTTCGTGTGCTCGTTATGAAAAAAATCTTCTAGAGACTGAATCCATGTGTCCTTTCTGACGATCATGACCATCCAACGCCCTCTCCACACACCATTTACGATCAAGAAACGAATTCTCGTCCATTTTGCTTGTGACCTGCGAGGAGGAAGGTTATACTGGAAGATTGCCAACTCCGGAGGATAGCGACGGAAAACCTCTTAAAACGCTCATTAAAGGTAAGGCATTTACGATTTACTGAATGGAAATATTTAACAAAAACGAAGTACAAGATTTTTGTACTCAAGTGTGTCAAGAATAATCATGAAATTCTATGAGAAATGTACCATTCAATTTGAAATGAAGAATTTCAGTGCGCCATAGCATTCACTTGTAATTTTGGGTGAATTCGCGACTAAAAAGTAATGTTTTTTCCCACAGCTTTTTTCTTTTGCCTACTTTTCTTTCCTACGTGACGTTGATGGAACAGGACTTATTTTCGTTCTGGTAAATGAAATATACGATACGACCACACTACTACACAAGGCGACGGAGCGCAAGATAGAATTCTTCGCTGCGGCTACGACGCCTCGACAGGAGTCTCGGCTGTCTGACGGTTGCGAGGGACGAATGTGTGCAGATTTAAAACGACCAGTAGTATTGTGAGTTGTAACGTTGTGCTGTGAACTGCATTGCCGTTGTCCCTTCTTAGTGTATCTGGTGTAATTTTGCTAGAAGCTACATTTGCAAGCAAAGTGAACAGAATTCTAGTTACTTTAGGTGGCGTACATGATTGAAGACTCTACTACAGAAAGTGTAATTCATTCAACGACGGCCGTAACTGCAAACAGATGATTTAACATTTTAAAGTTATTGTAAATTTAAGGTTAGAATTCTTAGGAACTAACTTGATACTACTTTTTTTACATTAAAGAATGCATCCTATTTACTTATTCACAGGCTCGGGATCGGGCGGACACCAATTGGTTGAAAGGGACGTGTTCTGTTCTGGAACGCGAAGAGGGTGGGGGCTGGGGTTGCGGGTAGGTAAAAAAATATACTCCGTCTTAGGAGTTGAAATTTGTAAATAATTTCACAAAATTATGTATAAATAGGAATATTGGTTAATAGAATCTCTATACCAGCACAATATGAACGATGGCAAATCTGCATTTATAATAGTTTTTCTTTTCAATAAAAGCTAATGTAAACTGCACAATTGATAATGGCCATGAATTGTGTATGCACAATAATATTGAGATTAAAATGTGCATGAGAAAGTAATTGCTTTAAAATCAGTATTATGTTATCTCTTATCAACGTAATTTCTTCAAATAGAATTGTGTTAACTCTGGTTAAGTGTATGCGATTATATATTTTTTTCAATAAATTGACTTTCATGGCATAAAATGCTTCATTACATGTATTTTTATTTGAAAATATTTCTACATCTGTGTAGTGACGTCCACAATTTTCTACGACGTACGGGGGGTTTCTTCATGACAAAGGCTGCCCAATTCATGCGAAAGCTGAACTTAGCCCCAGACGGCCGCGATCAATTTTTGATTCCAAAACTGTACAATACTTTTTCTTTTGTTAGTAAGTACATAGAAAGTCGAGGATGTAAAAGGTGATAAGGTTTTATTTTTTATTTTATTTTATTTTACGTCAAAAAAAACAGTTAAAAACTGCGTATGACGTGCTATGGGGAAAAGTGAATTGTGTGCACATTTTCAAAATTCTGTGATCCCTACACTAAGTCATATACTACTTAAATTTTGAATTTTTGAAAGGGAGAAAAAAAACTCCCATGTAATAAAATCTATTTTCAAGGATATTTTCAAGGTTTGAAGGTAATATTTGAAATTGAGAACAAAACAACGGAAATGCAGAAAGAAACACATTAAAGTCTTGCCTGGATCCGTCGTGAACCGGCTCATATCGAGAGGATTAAGTACTGGAAAAACGTTAACATCTGAAGGATAAATTATAAAGTCAGTATAGTAAAAACACCTTCCTTCTTATTCGTCCACTCATGGTTGTTATCATCTGGGATCAAGGCACTGGAAATTAGAGTATGTTATTCGGGTTCGGTGGTGTAATGGTTAGCGTATGAGACTTATACCGAAGTTTGCGGGTTCAAACCCCATCGAAGCCGTGGATTTTTAAGGGCAAAAAATCCTTCGTACTCCTTCCCTTTCTTCGGTGGGGAAGTAATGCCAGCTATTCCATGTTGTAGATTTACTGCATGTAAAGAAACGCCTGCATCATCGCCCAAGGCATACAGTCTTTCTCTGCCAGATGGTGAAAATTAGCGGAGTGGAATTTGCGTAGTCAAGCATAAGGCCATGACCTCAGACCATGAAACATAAGCCTTGCCACGGGAAATAAGTCATCACTGAATTGGATTGAATATTTCCAGACTTTCAAACTACTTCTAATAGCAAGGAAGCGATATTTCGGAATCAACTGTGTTTATACGTTGTGTATATATCTACCATCCCGTGTTGCTCGTCCTCTAATGAGGGTCTCCTCAGGGGTTCATCATACCTGACATGATATTTTGTTAACATAGAACCACGTGCTTTCTCATGCTACCGTGAAGGCTGGAAGCGCATTAAGTGAAAAGAAACCGTTGTGACGTTTCGTACGAAGGGCACGGTACTAGGCAGGGTGAAGAGATGTCCCGATGGTGATCAGTAGAGACCGGATTTTTATGTAATTACATATTTTTTGTCTTTCTACTTACCGTTCCCAAAACTGTAATCTTGGCGAATCGTCGCCGTTCTAATCTAATATCGATTGCTATTTTCATATATGTCTTATTTTAACCATTAACTTCTATGTTATACATAATTTTTATGAAAAGAAGTATTTAAAAAATCAGAATATTTTTCCACATTGTTACCAAGTGCTGTTGAATCGAAATGTGCTACGTTAAGTTGCTGTCGAATGTTATTAGAGTTGGGTGCGCCTGCTCCAGTTATCTCAGTGAAGGAAGTGCGAGTCAGTGACTGAGATTATTTTCAACTTTAGGTGAGAAAAGTATTACTGATGCCGGGTTTCGTGATTTAACCTTAATTTCCGAGAAACATTGGCGATGGCCGACGTGTAACACTTAGATGAGATTGCTACATGCTGCAGTGATTGTTTGCTGGTCATAGAAACCATCAGTTTGTATGAGAGCTATTGCGTCTAGTCTGGCTGCTAAATTACCGTCTTGGGTAGCAACAACCTTTTATTACTAACGGGAAAGTTCTATGATGCAAAATGTGGAACAACTTGTGCTCTCCTAATAATTTTTAAGACATTTGTATTATTTTTTATTTTTTTAGGAAATTTTTGATAAATTTAATTAGGTAAAGGTGTTTAATAATTAGTGTATTTTAATATTACATATTTTATCCGATTTTACATATTTATTACATATTCTCACTGTTTTCATTACATATTTATGTACATATTTTGACGTTTGATACTACATATTTTTCCGGTCTGTAGTGATCCATTTACTGTTCTGCTATGAGTTAAAATTAGCAAAGGCAGCCACTATACCTTAACACAATGCCCATCAGAGTGGGAAACAGCTGACGATTGCCACAGTGAAGAAACAAAGAGGAAATAACCTTAAAATATTATTCTTACCATGTGGCGCGCCCAAGGGGGGATTTACCCCCTCCTCCCCCTCCCGACGTCAATGACAATGCATATTCACAAAAATAGTTTTTTTCTAATTTTCCACTGTAATGAAAGTCATTCAATATTTCAATGGTATAAGTTGCAAATTCTTTAATGAAAGAAATAATTAACTTTAAATTCAGCGTAAATGAAACATTATTTATAAGGAAACATCAAATGGACTGGGAAAGACATCTTTATCGCCCCATTATAGAAAAATTCTATGTGCGTCACAGTACCTAGCTAATGTATACTTTATATTGTACGATAATGTATGCACAGAAATGACTTGAAATACTACTATGTATGTATACTTGTACTAAGATCTACAAGTACATAAACGTGTACTAAGATATAAAAATATTTTAAAAATTAAAACAATCTACAATCATGAAATATAGTAAATTCTAGTTTTGCCTGAAACTTGCCTTTTACTTCTCCATAGCACATCTCGTAAATTTATATTTCCATGAACGCACCCTCATACGCAGAAAAGAGAATTCTTAAGGAGTATAAATATTAATTGTGACAGCACAAAGAACATTTTTATGTCGTACTATTAAAAACACTAACATTTGATTTAAAGCCGTAATTGAAATACAGGGACGATTTTCATGTCGTTTATCAAAGAGCTTTTCAAAACCCAAGTTATATCATTCTTTCTTATACTTATGTATTCATTAAAGCAGCAATAGTTTTAAAAAAATCGAAAACCATCACTTCCTCACCAAAGTACCCATTTGGAAATTTATCACAAGTAACGACTAGAGATTTCACTTTTGACTAGCCATTTCCATGTAAGAAGTCTTCCAACGTCATTCTGGAGAATCTCTGTTTGCAATAACAGTAATTGTGAGCCCCACGAGTGAGGGTCAACGAGGGACTATCTTTAAAGACGAAATGCTACCCATGTACAAAAGCTCATTAATTCATTAACGCGAAAGGCCTACAAAACATCTCATTTGGTTTGAAATTTCGTATTCACAATGATTGTAAATTGCTTACGCAAAATACTATATTTCAAGAATGAATTATGGGCGAGTATATGGGGGTACAACACACACTCTATTCAAATATAAGCATCCATCAATAAAACTAGCTCGTTTGTGAACTATTAATGCTATAACAGCATATACTTTCTCTCATTTTTAACAGCTAACAGAGACGACGTTTGTCTATCATGATACTTATCTTTTTCCAGGGGTTGTCACTTTCATTCCTGATACATGCTCTTTGACTCTTTCAGTGGCCTCACATCCCATGTTGAACTGGGACACTGCTAATGTCACAGCAATTTCAATCTTTTTTCTGGAAACAAATGTTTCTTTGGGGCACTTGCTCCAAACGAGACTATGCAAACTTTCATTTGCATTTTGTGTTTTCCCAGATACACAACGTTCCAATAACTTATTATTTGCAAGCCTTTGATACACAGGAATTATTTTGTAAACAAACCTGGAAGACAGTACAGTTTTCATGGAGTTTTAATCATGCTACAATTAACAATTCTACCCATTTGTATGACATGTGCACTCTTTTGCACTGAAACAAACCAAACCTAACCTAACATAGCCGACGGAAAATAAATTAAGAATATTAAATACTTATTAAACAACTACCTTCTAATAAACTAAATTCTAGAAACGTTAAAATAAAGAAATATACTAAGCAGACTAATAGTTTCGAATTGTTCTTGTACAATGAAAGCTCACAACAAATCTTGTTTACACGATATAGCTACTCAGCACACCGATCTACTCGCAGGCTGCCAGAAAAAAATAACTTTCAGAAGTTGGATAACCTATTTCTGATGCTTGTTTGTTCCCAAGAACATTCAGATTAACGTAGAATAAGAACCATGTCCGGGAATTCAAAAAACCAGAACTTGGAACACGGCAAACCGATTTAGACTTTTGACAGGCAAAAAGGCGTGACCCGTTACGCAGCGAGACATTTAAACATTCACAGCGGCCATTTAAACCGCGATTAACAAAAAATAAAAGTACCATACTAATAGACAGATTCTAAAGAAAATATCACATTGAAAAATAAAATTCGCAATTTTCAATTTTTTTTCACAATTTTCACCCACCTCCCCTTAACAAAACTGAGATGTGAATCATTCTATTAAAGAATTTTTAAGCTATCTGAGGAGAAATTTTAATTAAAAAATGTGAAATGTGAAATTTTTAGAATGTTATGAAAATATTATTGAGGGTTCATGTGAAATACCCCCAAAAATCAATTTATGAGTTTCAAACTCAGAGGGTCTCCCGTTCATTTACATCAAACGGCGTCTATCAATGTTGGAGAAAATCAGCTGAACGGTTTAGTCTCTAGCGATGACCACAGCTCGACGGATGGCGAGACAGACGTTTTGGTGCCAATAGATTTTTCGATATTAAAGACAACCCCTAAAAAACAAAAACAAACATGAATTCTGACTAAACAACAAGGTAGAGGAAGTACTTTTCTTTATATAGGAACAATATTTATCCACTTTGTCGTTAATGTCACTGCAGTGTCTTTGGCCGGGAAGCTCTAGAGTTCCAGTCCCGACGATTGTAGGATTTGCGACACTAACTTCATAGCTAGATCGAATTAAGTCGTTGTCTGAAGGAGATTTCTAGCACCTGGCTGTTCGATCGGTAGTTTCCAGTGATTTCTCCGTTCAACATCAGGCGAATGCCGGAGCTGTACCGTAACAAACGGGTCACGGACCGCGCGCGATCTTTCCTTCCTCTTCCTAGTCCTATCCTCTCCCCTTACACACACACACACACACACACACACACTTACACTTACATGCACTACAGCACCACATATGCCGGGAGACCGGTCGAAAGATTAGAGCTCGCCCCGGCTGAAGCGGTGCCTCCTTGGTAGGAGATTACTGGTGTGGGAACATCTCACATGCCGACGGGCAGGTCGGCGCCGGATCTAGCAGGGGAAGACCACCGTCACCTCCCACGTTAAAAAAATGCACTTCAGTTACGGTACTTATGATCTTAACAGTAGACGCGACCGAAATCACTAAATCAATCAATAATCCACTATTGTGTAACCAGGACCCGGCAATTAGAGTTTTTCTGCCAAAAATTCGCCCTTTTCCGCCGCATGATTACAATACTTTATCTTCTTACAAAGTGCGAGAAAGTAAAAGGAACTCTTAGAATATAGTTCCTTCAAACGCTTCGTTTTATTTGAACACTTCATTCAGTAGAACGGGGATACTGATTTACAACATTATTTATGTCTTTAAAATTATATTTGTGAAGCGAGAAATTCTCTCCATTGCAAGTTCATAAGGAACTCATTGTGAATCAAAGGTTCATTAGATTCAGTCTAATTGCGTTATTGGAAAGAATTAAAAGTAAAGAGAAAATAATTAGAATTAAAAGAAGTAGGGAATATTCTGCTGTTTCAGGAACGTTTAATTTTCTTTATTATATTTACACATGGATTTACAGCTATTTCCGAAAACTGAGAGTGCTCAATGTTAACACATTTCTTTCCCGCGCCTCTATAAATTCCCCGCCTAGTTGGGATCGCATGGCGTCAGCAGTGTAGTATATTATGAAGCAGATTATGAATTTCGCGCGCCCTACTACCTAAATAATAATAATAATAATAATAATAATAATAATAATAATAATAATAATAATAATAATAATAATAATAATAATAATGGTAATGAGGAGGCGAGACATTGTTCACGTCCCGGCCGTGCCCCCTGAGTCCTTTCATAGAGATAATGTGGAAGCTAACGGACCTCTATGAAGACCACTGGGCAAAAAAAACGGAGGAGGATCCCTCCATTCCAACGGTTCCTAGCGCGGAGGAGTTCTCAGAGGTGCATACCTCTATAAAAATATCCTAAGCTCAGCTGACTCCGGCTGTCAGTACCCAGCAAGGGCCCCTGCCTAGTGTAACGTATTGTATTAGCAAGCAGGAAGACAGCGCCTTGCAGGCACCGCGTCGCAGGATTAGAGCGCCAGAGAATACTGGGGAGAGAAAGGAAGTAAAATATATATATGATTCCTCTTTATGTCTTTGAGGGCCGGTTGTACGAACGGAGGATAAAACTGTGGATAGTAATCCTCAAGTATTGCTTAACCCTGGGTTAAATGGAGCGACCAGTTGTACGACCCTTTACGTCACCGGTGTTACGTACCCATCGAATAAGCTGAATGAAAGTTTGTTGGCAAAACTGGCGATTGTCATTTGTCGAAGTAAAAGCTTTATTTTCCCTGACGTGTTTCATGTGTTTCTTTAAAAGCTGTAACGGGATATTGGTTATAGTTCGATATTCTGCGAAGGTGAACCGATTGATGTTTGGATTGTGTTGGTTTGTTGCTGTTTTCGCAGTGTTTAGTTTTCACATCGTTATAAATTATTGTTATTATTCGTTATTGTTATTCATATCGTTATAAATTATTATTATTCGTTATTGTTATATAGTTACAAATTATTATTGTTATTAATCGTCATTATTTTATTATTTTGAGAATGATCGATTCGAAACGAATTCGAACTCAAATTTACACCAGGGAAGATACGATGAGACTTGTAGACTTGGTGTACACGTTTCGACACGTGATTGAAAATAAAATCACCGATGCCGCAACGTCAAGCGAGAAGGTAAGATTAGTAAATTATTATTGATATATTAAAATAAGATTACTGATTTACCTATATTGGCGAAACGGTGAAATTTTACATTAATATTTTATTTTGAATTTAATATATACTACATCACAATTTTATATTTTGCAGGACAAAGCATGGAAAACGATTGCATTGAAATTCAATTCAGAAACAACTGTTCCGAGGGCTCCCGGGCAGTTGAAATCAAAGTATGTTTCTCTCAAAAAAGAAACAAGGAAGTATGCTGCTCGGTTGAGGCAAGAAAGATTGCAAACTGGTGGGGGGCCGGCAACCGAGAAGCATAGCATTTTGCATGAAAAAGTGTTAGGCTTAATTAAATTGTCTGCCGAAGGGCTTGATAGCAATTTTGATTCGGACAGAACATTGGCTGATGAATTACTGAATTCTCAGCCTATTGTTATTGATTTCAAGACATCGACCCTGATATTCAAGACATAAGTGTTGTGGCTGGTCCAAGTGCAGGGGCCGAACCAAGTGCAGTGGCCAGTTCATGTGCAGTAGCTGAACCAACTGCAGTGGTCAGACCAAGTGCAGAGGCCCATCCGAGTCTCGTGCCGGGCCCAAGCACACAATACGAAAATGAATTGAGTGTATTTTCTAGTTGGGGAAAATACACTCCTCAAATGCTGAGGAAACGTAAGTATCCTGCTTTACAAGTGAATAATGTAACTGCAGAGGATCTGTCAGACACAAGTGATGGATCCGAGCAGGAGGTAAGTCAGTCTGCAATGAATTCTAAATATGGCAAACGTAGAAGAATTCCAGAGGTGAAAAATACAGAAACACCACTATCTGCAAGAGGAAGAAGAATGGAGTCTTGGCTCAAAGCTAAAATGGACCTAATTGAGCAGACTAAAGTTTTGTTGCTAAAAGAGCATGAAGAGGAGCAAAGAAGGAAGGAGGAATTGTTTGTGCTCCAAAAAAGGGACTTAGAACTATCTATTAAAATTAAGGAAGAGCAGCTGAAAAAAATGTAATAAAAATAAATAAAGTCATATTTAGAAGTAATGTGTTTATTTATTTATTATTCCTGGAAGATTATTTGTTTGGACTTCACTTTAAGGTATTGCTCAAAATTGTAAATGCCTTTTGATATTTTAATTAATATAATTTCAAAACTAATGGTTGTATCCCTAGTATGCTCAGGATTTATTTGTTATCAATGTGAATATTTTATAGTTTATTTTATTTTGTCATGGTAATTGAACTGAAAAGTTTGCCCTTTCATAAGTACAAAATAGTAAATACATTTTGTTAACTGTTTTGCAAAACAAAAAATTGAACTGTCAATCATGTTTAACGAGCCTTATTATTACTTATGATATTACTAGAATTAACGCTAATTAAACATTAAAAATAAATATTCAAGCAATACAATATTTTGCACAAATTGACAATACTCCTCTGCAGAATCAACAATTAGGGTGGTTCAGCAATTATTCAGCATGTGCAAATATACAATGAATAACTTATTCACTCCCAAAATTAAGTCAAATTTAGTGATTATTTTCAGAAATTCATTATCTTGCTGAGAATATGTTATGTCTCTCATTAACTGAAAAAATTCTAACATTAAAAACTTATTGTTTTCAATTTTCCTGGCTTACAACCTTGACACATTAAAGCCAGTGAACTGTTCGCATACTATTACAAATAACATAGGTTACTGAACTTTACTTAAATCAACAGACTTTCAAAATATTGCTCAAAATTGTTTCTAGCTTGTTGATTTTGAATGTTTTCATTTTGTTGGATTTGTCGCTCAGCTGCAATGGTTTCCTCAACTAATCTTGTTACTTGATCATCAGTTGGAGGTTCATCTTCTTTTCTGTCAATTGCCAAGTTATGCAAAACAGCACATTCAACAATGACAGCTTCAAGTCTGTCATTTTTTAACCAGAACAGGAAAACGTCTTTTCCACACACCATAGATCCTTTCAACAACGTTTCTTGTTCTTGCATGTGACTCATTATAAAGATTTTGGGCTCTTGTCTGTGGATTTGCAAAGGGTGTCAGTAAGTAACTGGTCAAGGCATATCCAGAATCTCCCACTAAAATCAAATTATTCATATGACCTAACTCAAATATTGCTTTCAGTTTCAAATATTGCTATGAGTTATTAAAAATAGTTTGGTCATGTACTGCTCCTGGCCAGCGAGCAACAATATTCTGAATTTTCAGATCTGCACTGCACACAGTTTGTACGTTCAATGAGAATGTGCCATCTCTCCCTCTGTAATCTTCTGAACAGTCTCCACCTGGGCATTTTATTTTAATATGGGTACAGTCAATAGCACCAATTACTCTTGGGAATGCTGCTTTCTCGTAAAACCCTTGTTGGACACGATTCCTTTCCAGTGCACTTTTGGGAAAGTATATAAATTTTGGGGCTAACTTGGCTATTGACTGGCTAGTTTTTTTAATTATTCTGCTTGCGGTACTTTTATCAAGTCCACAAAAATCTCCAATGCAAATTACAAATCCTCCAGTAGCATAATACCTTAATGTCAGGAGGAGCTGGATTATAGGAGGTACAGACTGATTCCTGAAAGACAAACATCACCTTTACGTAACATTTTTATACTGCACCAAGCCGAACATAGTTCCAAATATAATAAGCGATAGAACATATTTTATACAAAAACTAATATTTCGTGAACTTACCGGTTTGTATAGTGTTCGATGTCGTCATTTATAAGAATTAAAAGTTCAAGAACAGTTTGCTTTTTTAACCTGAATCTTGCAAAAAAAATCGAAATCGTCGTATTCATTCAGCAAGTCTGGCCTTCTCCGCACTCTCCTCAACTTTCGGCTTTTTAAATACATTTCGAGTATTTCTTCTTCTTCACTCTCGTCAGAAAACAAATACTCCAGAATTTCGATCATTTCAGCCTGAAGTACTACAGATTTTGCCGGCAAAATGAGGTGTAAAGGTTAACACACTGTTAACTGCATGCGAGATCACGGTGTAACTTAACACCTTGTTATCCCTCGGTTAACCCCTGGTTAACCCGTATCCCGTGTTCGTACAACTGATTTAAACGCTGACAGCGTGATAAAATTTATCCAGAGTTTATGCTGTGTTCGTACAACTGGCCCTGAGTTGTCCTACCAAAGTGTATCCCTTGGCTCTCCATCAATACGTCACCATCAGTGCAGAATGTTTTGGGGAGAGCAGAAAATTGTGTGTGGGTTTAGAATGGCTTAAAATTATTATATGTTGCATACAATAAATAAAAAAGTTTGTTTCGTGGCATTTTTTCATTTGTGGTGAATTATTTTTTAATATTAAACCTATTTTCAATTATTTTTTGGTTGCAATAATCCATTGCTGCCAAGAATTGGAGCATTGAAGAATACTGTTTTATTTCACCTTCTAAAAATTCTATTAAATTTAAACTTACTACTTAATGAAGTCAACATGAAACTGACGTTAAATATTCAATGTATTTGTGAGGGATCGAGAGATAAGAACCTCGTCAATTATAGTTTCCCAAATAGAAGGCGGCATCCTTCTGTCTTTTTCGCAGATTACATGACATCTCGATGCGTTGTACTACTCTGGGGTGTAACAAATTTGTGGTTCAATTTCGCAAGTTCGGAGCCAAACTCGCAACGCGAAAAATACGCTTAATTTGTGCAATTATTGAAATTCAATGTTGAGAGGATGGCAATATTACAAAGTTTCGTATTTGTGCGTTCGTTCATTTCAGTGTGAAGTGTTGTAAAGAGTACACTTTTTTGTAGCACCGAAACCGTACTTTACTTAAAAAATCTATACCGTCTTAATTAGCTCAGAGACAGTATTGTCCTGTCTCTGCACTTTCTCTGACCAGGAGATTCTAGGGTCGAGTCCCGACGATAGTAGATTGTTGGCAGTACCTATGTAGCTGGTTCCAAATTCAGCCGATGTCCGAAGGAGAATTCTATCAGCCGGCTACTCTGATCGTTGGTTTTTCGTGGTTTCTTCAATCCATACCAGACATTATCATAGCAAAGAAGAATGTGGTTCAGTGGTAGGGCCTTGGCTACCTGATCTGAAAAACCCACGTTTCAATCCTGACGTAGGTTGGGATTTGTATCTGGTGATTTTAATTCAGGGAGGCACTGATGTCGACTGAGCGTCCTTTCCAAATGCGTATCAGGATCTTTCCTAAGGAGCGTTGGGCTTCCCACACAACCTCCTCCTCGTGTTGACGGCAACGAATAGATAGATCCCTACCTTCACCCCCCCCTTGGGCCATATCGGCCTGTGTGCAGTTGCACAGGGTCATTTACCATAACAAACAAACAAAGACTGGCGCGATCTTTCATTCGACATCCTTGTCCTATCCTCTCTCGGGTAAGACATATATTTACATGCACCCATACGTGGTCGGGTGACCGATCGGAAGCTTAGGATTCTGACGGAGCTCGCCCCAACCGAGTAGGTGCTCTGTTGGGGGGAGATGCCTTGAGGAGGAATTCCACCATCCAGCGGGCTGGACAGCCACCAAATCCCGAATTTATAACATTCACTACATTAACGGAATTAATGAGCTTACCAGACAACGTGTTTCGGAACATCAATAAAAAAACTGCCAAAATATCATCAAATTCAGGAACTATATTACGCACTAGAGGAAGTTAGGTATTTTTGAAGCAGTTTGCATTGAGTGGGGGTTTGCTGTGAGACGCGGCGGGACGATCTTTCGAAGCGCGGCGCCCGCGCTTGGCGGCCGACGTCTCATTCGAGAAGCGGTGAATCCATTAACTCTGTGCCTCTACAGCTTTCCAACAGTGCAGGAGGTATGGAATGTTATTTGAAGTAGGGAATCTTTCTTAAAAATACATTAGTTTGATTTGAGTTCTTCAGTAAGTGCCGTAAGAAGTTTATTGCTAAACATCCCACTGCAAATTTTCCACATCGGTCGACCATATTATGACATACCAAAACTGACGGACATTTGTGTTTAGGAAAATAAAGATCAAAATATTGCAAGAGACGTGGGTTTCTATGGTGCGGATACACAGATGACACCATAGCAACGCGAGTTCGTCCTGAAACGAGGGTTTCTATGGTGCAGGTACGCAGAGGGTACACGATAGCAACGCGAAAAAAAAACAAGAGAGAGAAAAACACAGCAAGCTTTGAAGGGTGGATCAGATTGGGAATTAAGGCATTCCGATTCCGACTCGTGTCGTAGTGGTGAGCGGATCGCTTGTGCGGTTTTTCCTGAGGTTAATTATCAAATGGGGACTTGTAATATTTCGTGAGTGAACATTGAACTTGAACTTAGAATATTTCCGCCTTATGTGTACAACTGGAACTTGTAAAATTTACGTGTTGTACCATTGCAAACTCAGACTTGTAATATTTTCATGAGTGTACTGGAATGTGAACATCTTTACGGTGAAGTTACAAGACTCGACTTAGAAATTATACCAGCGAATTGTGAATTGCCAGGTTAGAAGATAGAAAATAATATTAGAAGGATATTATTCCGACTTGGAAAAAGTAATCAATTTGAAATAGGTGCCCACCTGAGGGGCAAGATAAAGAGTGTAGGCAGTGTTTGTGAAGTGGGTGGAGGAAGTTTCGACTTGGTCGCTGATCATCGTGGACTTCAACAAGAAGGAAGATTGATTTACTCTACGCCGCGACATCGAACGACGTGCGCACGAAGGGGCAAGAAAGGATAAAAGGTTCTCTAACGCTGTTATTGCAAGAACGAAAGATATGGTCATGACCTAACAATAACTTGTAATAATCAATGATAGTCTAATAACTTTTGGCAGACATAATAAATTATAATTCATAGTTTGAAAAAAAGCTGATTCTTATTTGCCATTACATGCAAACCTTGAGTAGATATTTTAGAATTATTTTCAGATTCCTCGCCACTCCGAATGGGTGGCAGATTGAGTAATTGTTTGCGGAGTAAGTAGCAACAATTATTTCATAAGAACCCGTCGTCCGAGCTAGCGGGATTGACATTTATTTGTAATATATCCGAAGACAGCAATAGAAGCAGAAGACAGCAGCAATACTGAATTGCTAGTAGTGATATAAACTGTAAAAAGTGTATTTAATATTACTTGGTGACAACTCATATGTAATTCAAGTACCTCGGATCACCAAAAACTTGAGAAAATGGACCATATAAATTTTCCACCTATGGGTGGATTCAATTCAGTAGCAATGTCTGACCCAAACATTGCCCTACCTTCAGCTAATACGGATATGGATACAACAATAATATCACTGCAACTCGAATGCATCAAGGAAATTCGTCTAATGAATCAACTTTTCAACAAAATCGAGGCATTTCTCTCTCAAATACGCAACACGGCTCCCCAAGTGATACTCAAATGTTTCAACTTCCTCCATCTCAGCAACATAATTTCAATTTTAATCCAAATGTTTCAACAGCTTCAAATACAAATATAAATAATACCTTTACCAATACGTCAGACATTTCCCAGCAACAATGTGATTCTCGAAAGAGAGAAAGGACTAATTACAGACAACCTTGAGGTAAAAAAGTGGCTAAACCAAATAATCTTCCATCAACTTTGGAAATTCCATTAGCTAATAAATATGCAAGACTCTCGGAAGTACAACCAACAGAAGAACAACCACCACAAATCAAAATCCCACCCATCATTGTATCAACGTCGTTAACTTTCATAATTTCATTGTCGATTTACATCAAATTGTTAAACGTGACTTTTCTACAAAAATAATCAAGAATGCAGTGAAAATTACACTTAGTACATTAGAGGACTTTCGTAACTACAGGACTTTTTGTGAATCAAATAGTATCCAATTTTATTCTTATCGTGACGATTCAAACTACCTCTGTTGTAATTAAAGACATTCCTATAAGTTATACTAATGAAGAAATATTTGTGGAATTACATCGACTACAAATTCTAGTTATAAAAGTTTATCGCTTGTTTAATAAAAAATGAGAACCTATTGAAACCTGATCTTTTAAAAAATCAAGAAACTTCAAAAATATTCAAAATAAGAGAAACTTTTTCATAGTATAGTTAAAATTCCAACAAAAATGTCTCATAAAATACCTATTCAATGTAAAAGATGTCAGCGATTTGGCCATACGCAAGCAAATTGTCATTTGAGAGTTGGATTGCTTCCTTGCGTGACTGACGTGCTCCAATATTTTACTAATTTTGACTGCTTTCTTACATCTTTCAGGTACCTTTTGTTTTTAAAAATTGTTTTCTTTACTTGTTTACTTGTTACAGGAACGCTGAAAGAGATTTATATTGTCCGAAGCAGTGGAAAAGAAGTAAATAGTTATTTGTTTAAAAGACAGCGTAACGGACAAACGTGCATTTTAACGAGTTCAAAGACTTTTAATACATATTTGCTGTACAAATAAATTTAGTTTTGCGTAAAGGGTTAAACAACTAGTGAAAGTGTTGTGATAATTGTGAAAAACATCAAAATTCAAAGTTTCGCATATATTAGTAACGGAAAATTTTGAACCTTGTGATTTCAAAAGAATATCAAAGTGGTGAATTTTTGTAGCCTTTAAAGAGGTAAAGTATAGTAATCTAATTGTATTTATTAGTTTGCAGCTTAGATCTATTAACGGAAACACACTCAACTCTACTCGCAATTAACCAATAACATTTAAATACTAATTAGAATCACATTTCTTTTATTTTTTAAATAAATACGTAACTTAAATTAAATAATTTAATACACGTAAATTAAAAAGATAATTTAGGAAACATTTTTGACACATAATCTGATTTCTCATCTAATTATTTATTCTCATATTTGCCACGCATTTGATACGCATTCGTGACATGGCTACTATTCGCTATACACTTTCTACTCTGTACACTCTCAAAGCCGACCTTCTGAAAGCCTTCACACACGTAAACAAAAATTTAGATGAACATATCCGAAGGCTCGAAGAGGTCGTTCAAAACTCAGACGGTTGGACAACAATAGGCAACACCGCAGAAACTTTCAACCGTCCATCCGCGAAAGCAAAAACACAATCATCGAAACCAATCATGACTCAAAACAGATTTGCTGTGTTAGATTATGACAATGATTTTCCATGCCTTCCCAATCCTCACTACCCCCTCCCATCATCGACACGTCCACCCACAAACCGACGCAAACAGGCTAGCAAGCGCAAAGAAACAAAGACACGTAGAGTTGCGCAACCTGGCCCACAAGTGAACAAGGACATTCCTACTGAGCCCACGAAAAAGGTACTAATTTTAGCAGATAGCCATGGGCGACAAATCTCCTCCCTGCTCAGTGGGAAACTCCCATCCAATTTCTCTGTCATGTGTGTGTTTAAACCTAACGGGAGGTTTGCCGACGTGATCAGTGAATTGGACACCCACACAAAAACTCTCACCAAACGGGATACAGTCATCATCATAGGAGGGCAGAATGACATCAATTTGGGTGGTCACTTTACACCTGAGCAACATGTTGACAAACTACAACGTGCCGCCCAAAACACGAACATTGTAATCTCGACTCTGCCCTTCTGGTACAACAAACCAACACTGTGCAAAGAAATTAGACACGCAAACAACAAATTAAAACTGCATCTGAGAGGCACACATGTTAAATTATTTGAGCTTAACTTTCTCTCAGAAAAACACTTCACCCGGCATGGTCTTCACTTGAACCTTGTCGGAAAACATGCACTCGGTAGCGAACTTGCCAAACACATCCTTACACCTCAGCAGTATCCTATCCAAGATTCATCCCCACCTACATCTCCTAGTTCTCTTCCATCCTCCGGAACCCCTTTGGACCCAATTACCTTATCCCCTGAACCTAATCCTTGTACTACCTCTCCCATTATTCATTCCCCTACATCTGTAACCCCTCCTTCCTCACCTCCTAACACTGCTGGGACACGATACTTCCTTCGACCACGCACTCGAGGTAAAAATGAGATAAATAAATAGCAATTACAGTCAGATGCAGCAGAAAAGCATCCGTGTAGGTACATTCAAAAGATTCAAATAATGCATCATAATGTGCAATCTCTTTCAAATAAAATTGAATTTATCGAGGCAGCATTAGAGTGTGATCTCAGTCAAATAGATGTTCTTTGCTTTACAGAACATTGGTTATCTCATAATGATCTAAACACACTCCAAATTCCTAGTTTTTACCTTGCAGGATCTTATTGTAGAGCAAGGGAATCAAATAAAGGCCCTGCTTACGGAGGTTCGTGTATTTATGTAAGAAATAATATTGATTCTACCTTCTTGTCAGAATTCAATTTATATGCAGTTGAAAAAGTTTTTGAAATAACAGTTGTACATTGAATTGAATGTGCCTTATTTTACGTGGCGAGACTCAGGCCATGAGGCCTGCTCTTCCGCCTGACCACGCAAATTCCGCTACGTACGTAACGGAATCCGTACGTAAAATAAATAAATAAATTTAGCCCCACGGTGTGTACTCTGTTTACAAGATCCTCATTACACAAATTGTTCTCTCCCTAAAACAATCCCTCCTCAATGCGTTAATTGTGGTAGTAATCACACAGCAAATTATAAACGTAACAAAACGTATAAAGAATTACTTCTTTCTAATAAAAAGCGTCCCTTCAATAGTCCAATTAAACTCAGTTCAAACATCGGTATTACCAATCCTAATTTAAATGCTCAAAATTTCCCTTCATTGCCGACTACCTCTCATCCATCTCAACACAACTTTACTACTACTAATACCAATACTCATATTACTCACTTCCCACAAAACTATTCTAATAATAACAATTTCACTTATTCCTACATTACTAAAAATCGCTCTCACTTACCCGACTTTTCAAACTTAATATCAAATATTGTACAACAAATAAGTTCTTCACTTATTTCAAAAGTTACAAAATTAATTGAAAACGGCCTTCTAAATTACTTCATGGCTTACAACAAAGTAACCAAATTTTACAGTGATATTGAATTAAATAAACAGTTTTCTCAAAATTTATAAAATGACACTGTTAAATTACACTGTTCTGGTCTTCACCCATTCAATTGATCTTAGTCGTAATGATTAATCAATAGAAAATAAATTTTAAATATAAATTATTCTAATTGAAAAACGTTATACAGCACATACATTAATTTGTTATTTCTGAACATGCAAGATCAAAAAGTAACAACAGAATTCCGATAGTTTTCACAAGACCTACGTGGCGGTTTAGCAGTATATTTATCATTCTCCTGTCTGAAGGTTTAATTCACTCGTCTCACATATTATAGAAAGATTTTCCTAAGGATGAGCCAAACTGACAGTTCGCGTAACAAGTGAACGTCACATGTAATTCAGAGAAGTATCCCTCCGCCGCGACAGCTGTTCAGCCACGCCTCTTCGTAAAGTGTTAGGTTATGGCTCCTGTGAAAACATTCCTATGCAGAAATATGAGTTTCGCTGAGGTATATGCACGTACGGGAGTCCGAGAAATATTTAAATTAAATTACGTATGTGAAAAATCCCTTAACATTCTCTCACAATCAGTAAAAGAAAACTGTATGCCACGAATGTAAATAGAAATCTCTCAATCACAGCTCGACACACAACAGCACAATAGACGTAAACACGTTAACCAGTACGCATCTCGGTTTTAAAATAAATATAATATTTATCACACAAAAAGTAAATTCAATGTAATGTAAATAGATAAAAAGAATTTTTACAGAAGAGCACATAACACTGCACTTCCTAATTTCAATTATTTCTCAAAGGGAACTATATTTTCGTCGGACGAGGACATCACAAAAGGAAGCGTCGAAGCCATTTACAAGTAAGCCAACTGCAAACGAACGAATGCAGGAAAGGAGTCTAATGTGCTCGAGGGCACAACGACGACAAAACCTTCAGTTATGTTGCCAGCACTAGCTGTCACTTTGGCTCATCCTTAGGAAAATCGTTCTATATCAGTGGCGGATGGTGGGTTTAAAACCTGGGGAGGTCCAGACAAATTTAGACAGGATTCATTTTGTGAAGTCGAAAGTCAATGACCTTTGTTTAACTGGTAAACTGTTATTGGCAACATTCCAAATAAAATAATAAGATTTAATATTTCTCTTCTTTGAGAATTACTTCTCCGCGAAAATGGGACTTCCCATGAAGATATTTTTGTATCCACTGAAATACTGGACCTGCCACACAACCACGAGAAACTCGAGTAAAGCTGCCCACCAAACAGCATCCACTGTTAATGACCAGTAACACGCCTTCACAGGAGGAGGCCAGACGCTCGAAAGCCTCCGTACCAAACCAACTCCAAAGCTGGATAAAACGAAACTCTTTTCTCATTGGTTGAGAGACGCTGTCATGGCAACAGGGGAGGCACGCGTCAGCTTGGGCAGCCTGCAGACACAAGCAATGTAGCTAGTACTTGGTGGCGCTACCTATGTGTAACACATAGAACTACTTGGCTCTTTCTTGAATAGTAACGCTATGTTTGCAGCTCGAGAAACGACTGCTTTTAAATGTTTGCTCGCCAGTCGTAAACATTTATGTCAATTTTAGACCAAGATAATTGTAACAATTTTTAAGTTCCAAAAAACATCTTGTGTTGTTAACCAATTTTGTGGGGAGGCCTGGCCTCCCTTGCCTCCTGTGAAAATCCGCCACTGCATATTATCAACAGCATTTTGAAATTATTTGTATCAAACTCGTACAATATTTTGTTATTAATGATAGCGGAATACAATAAATCTCTCGTGGAAACTATTTATAACCTCATCATGAAAATACATTCAATTACAAAATCCCGCCAGTTTATACGGCTACTCAGCTGTCCGGCGGAAGAATATTTTTGGGGGACCGATGCGGTCTTCGGCGGCGCTCATTTGTCATACAAGTTGTCATTAAAATCGTCTACTGCTCTGAACGCTCTGTAGACAAGAAAAAAGGCTGCTAATTTTCTGGTGTCCACCCCAGCAAGTTCATTCAATTATGACAAACGGAAGCCCAATCCCGCCTTTTCTCGTGGATCTCAAGTCAGGAAAAAATGTCCACAATATTGCCCACTCCATCGAGGATACTTGGAATTACATAATCAGAATCATAAAACAAACAATCGAATAAGACTTGGAAAGAGTATAAAATAAGCAGTATACATAAAATGATTCATGATCAATAGCAAAGATCAAGTGACACTTTCTCGAATTAATCTGAACACACCAAGCTAACTCACTCACATCTGTTAAATCACACACATCTCTTACAATGTGAATCATGCAACGAATGGCTGTCCATTGTCCATATCCTTTTCTTAAATTTATTTCTTCTTGTTCGACAATACAGTCTTTCAAAGGTTTTAAAAATACGTAAGATTATTATATGACAATTTTGGATTGGTCATCCATAAGATAAGTGAAGTTTTAACTCTGACATAATTATTGATTTAATGTTATTGTTAATTAAGAAGAGAAAGGAATATGATTATGTTGAGGAGCTGAGGGTATAGTGGTTTACGGGGGTTTGAATTTGTCTTCGGGAAATCTTGACTTTATGCGTGGGTGGACCACATTTTTTCCCATGTTAAAAATGATGGTACTTGGTGAGGTATGCAGATTGTTGTAAAAATCGTTAGCTAATCTAGCTAAGGTTTCTTCTAATTTTGTAATTTTCAATTCTCGATGAATTTGTTTATTTGTAATGAATCAGGGGACATTTAGAGTATTTCTTAGAAATATATTTTGAATTATTTTAATTTTATTAATATTGCTAGGACCTGCACCTCTCCAGATTGGGCATCCATAGGTTAT
>BLKR01007640.1:0-33828 GCA_011170035.1 Teleogryllus occipitalis
AAGTGAGGGTTGTCATCAGACGCTAAGATCCTATAAACAATTGCATATCTCGAAAACGAAAGGCGATAGCTCCGGTTGGATTGCGGAATTTTGCATCTTGTGTAAAGGGAAATGAGATGACAGAATAAAACAGAATTGCAAAATTTGTAAAGTTATAAACAATTTCCAATTTTTGCAATTCTAAATTGAAAAGGGTTTTCTGATGTCCCAGAACCAAAAACTGCGAATTAACAATTTTGCAACAATTAACAATTTTATAAACAATTCCAAAATGTGCGCTATTCCTGCCGGGGAGTGTCCCCAAATTGTCCATGATTTGATGATAGCAAAATAACAATTTTGACATGAGATGCAAATTAATTGCTTAATATCTAGTTTAATTGTTACTGTAATGATAAATATATAGGTGGTCTTTGAATTTTACTTTCTTTTATTGAAATGGTTCCCTAGAAGTCCTAACGATTCGAGAAAGACAGTATTTTGCATTTTTGCAAATGTAATATACATATGAACAATTGAAAATATGCAATTATAATCGTTTTTCTTATCGCAAAATTCTGTTGTAAACTGGTCATTTGATAAAGTTCATAAATTGCGTTTGGACAAGAATATTGGAATTTAAATATCTATAAGAACGTAATTGTTCTAAAATTAGTGTTATTTTATCTGATATCAATGTAATTTCTTTAAAAAATTGTGTTAACAGTGGTTAAGTGCTATGAGTTCATATATATTTCAATGAATTTACTTTCATGTTCATTAAAGTGTTTCTTTCATGTATTTTTCATTTGAAAATACTTCCACATCTGAACTGGCGGCGCCCGCCATTTTGTACGACGTAATTTTGTTAGGCCCTCCCCCCTGGTTTGAGATTGGCTACAATGGTTTGTAAGGCTCCGCCTGCGACGTTTCGTCATGACAAGGGCTGTCCAAGCCGTGCAAAAGCTGAACTTAGCCGCAGACGGCCGCGATCAATTTATGTTTCCAGTACTGTACCTGAAGGAAGGGTGAACGTGGCATAGGGCACTTGGTAGAACGATGACTTGATAGACAGGGCCGGTGGAGAGAGGACGCGCGCAAGCAGCGCTCCTGAGAACTTTATAAGTTCGCGAGTTTGGGAGTGAATTAGCGTCATCTACCGATTGAGCTACTGCCGGGCCTCGGCCGCCCGCGTCGATGACATTTTGGCTTTCCCACCGTGGGGCTCGATTTAGCAAATTTTTTATATCCCAGATAAGCGCCCTGAGATTTCTCATTCCAAATTTATTAATTTTTTAAATTTTGTTCTAGTCATTTTTAATTTTTTTTCTAACTTAATAATGGATGGAAGGACGTTGTCATGAAATTAACAAATTGTGGGCTTTTGATGATGTAATTTATGTGGTATTTTTTTGTAAGTGTTATTGTTCTGTGTGGTTACCGTGTGCGCGTATTAAAACGAGTAAAATCGCGTAACATCAAAATGTTGGACGAATCGGGAGTCGATCTCGCGGGCTTAGATAGTTCGAGCGGTTCTCAAATACAGGGGGAAAATAAAGACGACATCCGTCTCATTTTAAGTCAGTTAATCCAGGAACAGTTTCAAAAGATAAATGAAAGTATCAGAGAATCAAAAGTAGAACAGGAAGAACGGGATCGAAAATCAAAAGTAGAACAGGAAGAACGGGATCGAAAATCAAAAGTAGAACAGGAAGAACGGGATCGAAAATCAAAATTAGAACAGGAGGAACAGTTTCAAAAGATAAATGAAAGTATCAGGGAATCGAAAGTAGAACTTGCAGGCCAAATTTTAGAAAGCGCAAGGGAGACGGAAGAAAGATTCAATAAGCGATTTTCGGAACACGAAAAAAAATGTAACGAACGCTTTGATCAATTACAAAGCTGTTTCGACCAACAGGCGAAGGAAATGAAACAATTAGAAAAGGGAGTAGATCGAGAAATAGGAAAATTGAAAGAACAGTTAAGAGAGCGATGCAGTGACATCGAAAGTCAGGTCGGGAAAATAGGCATGGAACTTAACCGCTCAGAGGCCGAAATTAAGGACCTTGAACTCCAAATGAGTAGTAAATTAAAAGGATGCGAGAATCAAATAGAATCTTTGGACGAATCTTTAGCAGGGAAAATTAAGTGCGTCAAACAAGAAATGCAGGAGGATTTGTCTAGAATCGACCAAAAATTGAGTTCTGAAGTTAATCAGATCCCGAAAAAAGTAAATTTAATAGGGAGTACCATGGAAGACGAAGTCAAAGAAATAAGGAACAAATTAAAAGAAATAATTAAAGAGGAGATTGAAAAAGAAAGGGAATGTAACTCGGGGACTTCTTCCGCGGCGGGAGTGGGCCTAAAATTCTCTTGGGGCCCCTCCGCAAAGTCTTTGCTTTGCAGGGTCACCGGATGAGAACCCGAAAATTTTTCTAGACAGGGCCGAGAACTATATGGCGTTGACGAAGGCCGTTCCGCCGTCGTTAAAACCGAAGTTCATGCAGGAGTTATTACGCGGAAACGCAGCGCACTGGCTGACGGCGCTTACTCCTTTCCCTAAAGATTACGACGAGTTTCGCACCAAATTTTTAGCCACATTTTGGGGAAAACAAAAACGCTACGAGTTTGAACGTAAGATTCTTGAAAGTAGATGGAACAAACGCGACGACAAATCCTACTTAGACTACGCTATGGGGAATATATCGGCGATAAAACTTTGTGACCCCCAGGCTAGTGACAAGAAAATTGTTTGGCTCCTAACTGCTCATTTTCCAAGTTATGTCCAAAATTTAATCAATAGTGTGGGATGCGAGAACCTGGACAGATTCCAAGAACTATTAGCACAGTTCGATCGTACTAGACCAGCCTATTTTGATGATGATAGAGACAGAAATAACAGAAACTTTCAGGATGGAGGTTTTCATAACCGCCAATCGTGGTACCAAAACGAGAGAAGACAGGATGCAGGCGAGAGCGAGAGGCGTCCTCCTTCGGGACCACCCGGTATTCGGTCAGACCATCCGCCCGACCGGAATTGTCACAACAACAATACTACTAATATAACCAGGAGGATACTAATATAACCACCATCGACAAACTAAAACCGTTTGGGTCCTATGGGTATCTTGGTCCCAAGCGAATTGTATCAGAGATACCATTTAATGAGACGTTATCCATCAGTTATGCGCTTCATGATCTCGGGGAGAATGACGATTCCTATGTTAAGAAACGTGCCCAGAAATGCCCTATTTTAGAATTTGAAATTACTAACATCCCAGTACGTGCCTTAGTTGATACAGGGAGTGAAATCAGCGCTATCTCCCGGAAACTGTATTCGCGTCTTATTAGTGAACGTATTCCGGTACCCACCCTACCGACGGTTAAATGTTACGTTGTCGGTATTGGAAATAAGAAGAGTAAACCCATTTCGAAACAGGCTCTAATTTCTTTTCAGGTAGGTGAGAGTTTATTTGACGTACCTTGTTTGATTATGGAGGATCTAAATCACGATATTATTTTGGGGGTTGGTTTTTTTGAAAGAAAATGAGGGGATAATTGATTTTTCGCGGGATATCATGAGTATTGGTGGGGGTAAGGAAATTGTTATTGAAGATGACAGTGGGGACAAATTAGAACCAAGTATTCTGTGTGCGTCCTGGGATTCGGGGGATGACGTGAGTGAGGTCATCTGTCAGGGTTTGCAGCGTAATGACTTGTTAAATGACCATGAACGCTCCCAGCTGCAGCAAGTACTCATGAAATTTTTAGATGTCTTTGCCCGCCCTGTTCATCCTATAAATGACTTTTGCTTTAGAATTCAGGTCACTGATGATACCCCCTTCAAAAAACATAACTATCCTATTCCGCAATCACTTAGGGGGAAAGTTGATGAAGCTATCAGGGAAATGATTAACGATGGGATTATCGAGAGAAGCGTTACGGCATATTTAAACCCAATAGTGGTTGTAAAAAAGAAAGATGGGGGGGGGTTAGGATTTGTCTAGACGCCCGAAGAATCAATGAGGTAACAGTACCTGAAAATGAAGCGCCACAAAATTTAGATGAAATCTTATGGCAGTTTAATCAGACGAGTATTTTTTCAGCGCTTGATTTCTCTAGCTCGTACTGGCAAATCGCCATCCACCCGGATGATAGGAAATTCACTGGCTTCCTGTACAATGGATTGACCTATGTGTGGAAGCGGATGTTTTTCGGACTGAAAAATAGCGGCGCCGCCTTTATCAGATGTCTTGATGAGAAATTGGGGGATAAGATCAAACGGTTCGTGACACCTTATATTGATGACATTGTTATTTCCTCTCAGAATTTTAATGAACACCTCATACATTTAGAAAAACTCCTAGAATGCTTGCACAAACATAATATGAAATTAAATGTTAACAAGTCGCAATTTTGCACGTCACAAATTTCTTTTCTGGGGTATATTGTAAATACAGATGGAGTGCAGATTGACCCGAGTAAAGTTGAAGCTATTAATCAAGTTGCCAGACCACAAAATCAGAAACAATTAAAAGGATTCCTGGGCATGTGCGTGTACCAGTCTCGTTTTATTCCTGGTTACGGAATTCTCACCGCACCGTTATGCAACTTGCTCAGGAAAGGACAAAAATGGCACTGGACGGAGGAGCACGATAGGATATTTTTCAGGATCAAAGCGGCATTTAAAAATGCGATTATGATGAACCACCCAAATTTCGCGAAACCTTTTTACCTTCAGACAGATAGCTCTAACGTCGGCATTGGGTGTATGCTCACTCAGGTCGATGATGATAGCTCTGGGAACAAAATAGTTGCTGTCGCTAGTAGGGTACTAACTCCCAACGAACAAAATTTCTTGGTTACAGAAAAAGAAGCGTTATCCGTGATTTGGGCTTTACAAAGGATGTTAGGATACCTTGCCGGGAGAAAGTTCTTTATGATTACTGACCATAAAGCATTAATTTTCCTGAAACGCTGTCACTGCTCCAACGCAAGACTGCTTCGGTGGGTTCTGTGGTTACAACAATTTGACTTTGAGATACAATATTGTGTAGGCAGAAATAATCTTATAGCTGATTTCTTAAGTAGACTCCCCTATTCAACTAATCACAAAGTCCAAGACGAAAATATCTTCCATGTCAACTTAATTAGCCTAGGAATCACACCTATTCCTGAGATGCAACCACGAGCACTTCAGGGCATGCAGGAAGAAGATCCCGTTATAGGCAGGGCAAAAAAGTTCATTAAGAACCAGCTCGACCCGAGTGACTCTTTATTTTCTAAATTGGAGCAGGACCCCGAATTAATCAAGCTTTCGAATAACCTGGTGATGTTTCGGACTAAGCAACAGCCGACGGAGTATCGAATTTGGATACCTGCACAGATCACCAGTAAACTAATTACTCATGTGCATCAAAAATACGCTCATTTTGGTGGGAACAAAATTTTAAAGGTTTTGATGACTTTTGCATATTGGAAAAATATGGCTAGGCAGACTAGGACCACAGTGTCCAAATGTGAAATTTGCCAGAAAACAAAATTTACGAACAGGTACTACGACGGACCCATGGGACATATCATTCCGACTGCACGGAACGAAATTGCTTGCCTTGACCTGTATGGGCCATTACCAACCGCACGATACGGGTACAAGCACGTCATGGTTGTTATAGATGCTTTTTCAAAATTCACTCTGCTCTACCCAATTACGAGACCTAACGCGCAAAACTGCCTTAAAGAAATGTGTTAGGTTCGCTCCTTTTCTCACGTGTATTAATGATATTCGCGTATTAATAAATTCAATTGACATTCTGCGGAGTTCTGTATTGTGTATCAAAATATTAAAGGCCAAACCGAAGTTGATATTTTCAAAAATAAATTGACGAATTGATGACATGGTCCCAGGGAAACAGAACGGAAATAAATTGAGATAGAAGCAAAATATTGTTTTTTATGATAGCTCGAACATAGGAAACACTCCACTATACAATGGGTAGAAATAAAAATTTCTGAGGTACGTACTTGTAAATATCTGGGGGATAATAATTCGAAACAAACTCATCTGGGCTGATCACGTACGATATACTACACAGAAAGCTGGAAAGCTTGGAAAGCTTCTCATTTTGTTGTGCGAATATTACGGAAAGCTAACTGTAACACAAAAATGCAGGCTTACATTTCCTTGGTTCGTTCCTTAATGGAATACATAGTAGCTTGCTAGGATCCTAATAGGGAAGATCAGATTGAAGCGTTAAACCCAGTGCTGAAAAGAGCAGCTAAATTCACGAATAGAAACAACGGCGCAAATGTCAAATTAGAAACATTAGTTACACGTAGAAAGTCAGCTCGACTGCGTGCCCTCTTCAGTACTTACAAAAATCAATCGCCATGTACACTTGTCAATGAGAAACTTGTAATATCTTATTACAAGTTTCAATGCAGTATTTCAGTTAACTTCTTTATATCATTATCATCATGATTTAAAATTTGACTTATTATATTTCATCACATGAAGAGGCGTTTAAAGTGTGTAACGCAGGTGCTAAGGCATTCAATAAACTTGATTGGTTAATAGCTGCGGACCTCTTTATAATTCAATTGAGCGTGTGGAGACCCTCTATTATCGCAGAGTGGATTAATGAAATATAATTCGCAGGAGTGGCAGCTATGGCCTGGCGACGGCGTCGGCTCGGAAAATTAACCGCTTTCGAAAGGTCAAAGAATTTTCAATAATGTTCAGGCTAGCCAATAGAAATATGGAAATTGTGATTTATTCTCCCAAATTTTTACTTTACTTTAATAATGAGTAAAATACACTCTATGTTTATAATTGTTTATTCAGAATGGTGGTGTTTGAAAGAATAACACCTCACAAGGATGTTTTACCGTTTTTAAGACAATTTATTAGTTTTATTATTTGTTGCACAACACATAGTTGTCAGCAACATCGTAACACAGTTGTTAAGGCGTTAAGGTTGAAATTGTTTATTTTAATGAACGATTTCGTAAAGAAAAACATCTTTATCATCAATATTGTAGTTGTGCGATAACGCCAAAACAATTAAACATTTTGTAATTTTCAAAAAATCAAATTTCAACGAAAGTGAGACCTGCAAAGAAGGAAGCAATTTTTTTTAAAAATTGAAAAGTTTGTAGATATTTAATGTAAAGTATCCCCACAAATCAAAATATTCATTTTAAACGCAGAGGGACTCGAGTTACTTTAAATCTATCAGAGAATATCAATTCGAAAAAATCGGCAGAATGGTTTCGGGGTTAGCATTGAGATAATAAGAGGTTTTGTGTCGAAAATTTGCCCTTTTCTGGCGCAAAATTACAATATGTTCTCGTCTTACGAAGTAAAAGCGAGAAAGTAAAAAACGAATAAATTAGAAACGATGGCAACCAGTTTTTAATCATTTAAAGTTTTATCCCAAACTGTTCATGGGATGCCAACTGAACTTCAAGAATAGTAAATAAGTAAATAAGAGCTACCGGCATAGAATGGAAACTGTTTCGCCAATGTTTTCCGCGTTACACCAGTAATCTAAAAATGCAATAGACTAATAATTATCCATGTTCGGTTAACCAATTTTCTGGGTTAACTAATGTGGTCATAAGAAACAAACCAAAATAACATCAGTAAAATAATTCATCGTGAAACGGAACACAGAAATGTGTAATTTAGTCACTGTAAGAGTAACGATCCGGCGTATATTAGCGATTCTGGGAATTGTGGAACTTCCCGAAATTCAGCAATTAGTTTTAATTAATCGTGTATTTACAATCTGTTTATACATGTAACATTAAGTAAATTTGTTCATTCACATAACTACAAATGACTCTAGTAGATACGCATCATTAATATCAATTAATGGAGTAGATACACATGAAACACAACTTCAAAATCTATAAGACAAATCCAAAGGCTTGCATAATTTAGAAACTAGTATCTAACAGATTAAGTATTGGTATTGCTTTCTATTTTTTAAACACTTTTACAACAATTTAAAAAAATCTTCATTAACTGTTGGCATTTCAAAATGACTGAATCATATTATTTCGAATGTAACAGATGGAATTGGCTATGTTTCTTAATACTTCAGAGGTATATCTTGGGATGATTTGGATATTGGAAATGCTACCAGTACCTCAGAGGTGTATGCAATAGGTCCAAAACAAAAGAATGATATTTTAAATAAGTAATTTATTGTCTAAAGGTTAAGGAGTTTTTACCTAACAATACATTTTATATATTTTAAGTTCTTTTCGTTTACACGCGATATGGAAATCTCGAATAAAGATAAACATTTAAATATCTCACAGAAGCTGTTTGTAGTAGATTAGTTTGGTTCAATTACACTGCGAGAAGGCAAATTTTTCTCTTCATGGTGATAGTAATAAGACTTGATTTGCTTTGGTTTACTCTTAAGCGCCCATTATTTAGCTTTCTTTGTAGTTTCTTGAAATATTCCTGAAGAAAACTAAAGGCCTCTACTGGATCAATGTCTCAAGATACAGCTGATGTATCGTCAGCAAATGAAGCTGTCATTGTCTCTTGGGTTGTAAGCAAATAATGAATCTATAGTACATACAGCACAGGACCCATTGCACTTCCTTGGTAAACGCCGGTTACGATAGGATAAAAGAAAGATATTTGTTATGTTTAATTTGGAAGAATCTATTTCTTAGGTAGGATTTTAATAAGACATAGTAAGGGTATTCAAGGTGTTTCTTCAGCTTAACAAAAGCCCCATATGCCATACTTAGTCGAATGTCCGCATTAGGTCTAGAAAAGCAGCCGAACAATATATATTTTCTTCCAGGCTTTTACTAATGGAGGTCGCCACTTACGCACTTGTTCAGCAGTAGAATGTTTTCTTCAGAATACAAACTGTTATTCAAGTATGCACTCTGCTACATTTGGTCGAAGTTTCCGCATGAGCACTTTTTCAAAAGCCTTAGAAAGGAGATGTAGCAAACGTATTGGCCTATAGAAAGTAGTTTTTTGAGGTTTTCGGGGTTTGAGAATTTAAATAACATGAGCGTATTTCCAGGATTGTGAGAAATATCCTAGACACAATATTGCGTTGTACTCGTATGTTGAACTAATGCAAAATGTCGCATTTCGAGGTACGTTTCGTATTATTCTGTCAGTAGTTAAATAATAACCAGAAGCTTTATTAGGATGACAAGTTCTGAAGATATTCTTTATATTTTTTAAGTAAACGGGGCTAACTGAGGATACATCTGAAGAGGTGCGTGCAAGTATTTTGTAATATCTTTGTCAATAACTTTTTGCGCACAGAAATCATTTGCTACAAAATGTTCAAACACGTTATTCAAATGCTGAGTAAAGCATTCAACTTCTTCAAGATTAGTTTTTGCTCAGATCTCGGAGTGTCTGATGAGTGGAACATGCTATTTTTTTGGGATATGTACATGTCTCTTCAGTCTTTTGCAACTTTTAAAAGCTAGTGTTCTTTAGTTGATTGGGGAGTGGTATTACTTAAATAATATGTTTTGCAACGAGATAGAATTACATTCATTTATAAATCTTTCAAGTTCCTACGTAGCAGTTATTCAGCCTATTTTTGTTTTCATGTTTTCTACTATTTTGCCATATTCTTTCCAATCTTTTTTTAGGCGCTATTGTTTCTTTTATCTACTGCATCTCTTTGTTTATGTGCATTCTTTCATTTCAAGTATAAAGTTCTAAGCAGTTTTTTGGATACATATTGATGCATATTTCATTGCGGTATCTATATCAGCATTCGTTTTCAATGGAACGCTTGCCATAATATTCTCATTAATCCGTTGTTGGACTAACTTTCAGTTAGTGTGCCTATTAGATAAGGTAGGAGTTGAAACTATTTATATGTTACATGCTCCGAAAATTATTATAACAGGAGAGTCTGGTTAGAACTCAAATCAACAACCAACAAATCTACTCAACACGTAGTGCAGTCGGAGAGGTCATTTTATCGTGGAAAAGGTGAGGTAAAATATTATATTTTTTATTTTATTTTTATTTTAATTAGCAAGAAAACGCCAAGTTTTCCACCTCTAAATAGTTTCGGAAATATTTTGGGGGTAAACACGAAAATTCAAGAATTATTTTGGCTTTTCTGTAATAAATTCTTAATGTTTGGTCTTGGTGCAAAAATTGTACTTCATTACTAGAATTCCTGTGACTAAAAATGGCGGTGGTTTTGGAGCCTGTTTGCCACTTTCTCTCACCACACTGCTCTTCATTTGGAACACGTGTACCTTCAATCAAACACTGAACACGTTCTTAGATTCGAAGCTTGCTTCTTTTTGTCAGGGCATAACATTAGCGTTGTGTTGTAGGACACTTTTAACCGCCGTTTAACATTGCACAGCTGGCGCAGCGTTATCTCAAGAAGCTTCACCTTGAAACGTAGGCAGCATTTATCTGTTTGGATCTTCTGCGGCTGCTGTGTCAACAATTGAGGTATTCCCTAATTTGACACTGGAGCAGTTAGCGGGTAAATCTCTCAGTGTGCATCTCCAGGGACATCTTTCAAAGGGCTAATACACACACTAGGGAACGGATTTCCATATAATTACATGTTTTTAGAGGACCTAGATACCTGCATTGAATAATATTTGTTAGAGTTTACAAGATATTCTGAATGAATTAGAACTATTGTTATTTTACATATTTGTAGATATTTTGGTATAATTACATATTTTTACATATTTTACCTATTACTGTATATTTCGTTACATTGTAACATATTTATACATCGAAATGAAACATTTCAGATGCGCGTTTGCAATTTATGTTACGAAATCATATTTCGTACAAATCAAACGTAATACTGCTGCGTATCTATGAACACCATATCTTCGCCATGAATTGTCAAACTTACACGTTCCTAACCCCCCCTTTCACACCCTACCCCCGCTTACTGCGTACTTGGAGTAAAGGATGATCGAAATTTTATGAAGAAAAGTAATTTCAACCACGTTCTTGATAATGTTTCAAACAGCACATTCGTTACTTGAATGAAAACTAACAAATATTTTCGCGTCTTACCGCGTTGTTCGATTTGGGGGGCGGTTTATTGCCTTTAGCCCCTTCCCCAGGGATCCATCACTGGCTGCTAATTCACTTGAACACCAGCTCATCGTAAACATTGTAATATTCTATGCGAGTATTTTATATTTCGAATAAAATTCTTAGGGATGAATCTTCTATTCTTCTTTGTGGTGAAATCTAGTGTATAGTTTCTTCTGTAGAGGTAGAACATACTTTCAGCCATCCCAAATCCTCGTTAAGAATTGATCGGCAACGTCTACGCCCGGAAAAGTTTGGTAGAGAACAATTTTGAACACAATGAATTTTTATTTTACATATTTTCTTTTTATTATTACATATTTTAGAAAAAATAAGCACATATTTACGTACATATTTTGCATTTTTTATTACAATAAATTCCGTTCCCTAATGCACACCGTCCACCACGGTCTCATCGTCTGTACCATACGTTTAGTGCTCTAAATACAAGCTGCCCTTTGGGGAAACTCGCTGAATGCAACAATTGGAACCACGGTTGTTTAAGTTTGTATGATAAAACTATCTTAATCTTGCAGCTCAGCGCTGATTAAACCAGAAAACAGCGACAAACACGTCCATCGTCTACAGAGGCTCTGTAGGAACTCCAAATTCCATAATCTTGCATAATGCATTTGCTGTTTTCCAGAGACACTCTGAGTTTTAGTTGCCTGAAACGGCTGTATGCACGTACATTAATTAATGTTGTGTTCTGTAATTTGTATTTTACTTTTTGAAATGAACTTCGGATGTTCTTATTATATTAAACTTACTCCTATCGACTCGGAAATCTACTTTAAGACTAAACTATTGCATGGTAACGGGATATGCTTATATGCTTAATGTATAAATTCTGAAATTTAATATTTGTACCTCTCAGGGAAAAGGTAAAATAGGGAACTGCAAACGTTCATTTCGAATGTGGTTTTGATGAAATGTTTTGATTAAGGAACGATATGTTTTGGCTACATTTTCGGCCAAACACTCAATTATTCGTATGAAAATTAAAATGATAGGAATTGGTACTGTGTATGGTTCTTTAAGAAATTAAGGTTATTTCGTAAAGATGAATTTGAAGTTGACATGTTAAGTTCGCGGGCAAGGTAACTATCTTACAAGACTTCGCGGGCACTGCCTTCAGAGAAAGTGCCACAAAGTTGAAATTTAAGGTTTGTTCAAATTTCTCCGGGATCGCGTCTTGTTAATTGAGAACCTGGCCCATGACAGTCTTTTGGAGAAATCAGTTGATAGTTATTGCCCTCAATTTAGTGTCATTAGTTCTTATTTCCTTTTCTAAAGTAAAGAAATTATTATTTACAATGAAATAGTTCAGTAATATTTGAACTTATCATTTGATAATAAAACTAAACATTTTGAATTGAAATAATCTTGATTTCCTAATCGTGTTTACTTAACAGTATAAAACTACGTTCAGGAACATAAGTTCTTCACTGTTTAAAGAGCTGTCTGCCCATCGGAGTGATATAATAAATTTAAATGGATGTTTTACTATTGGATATAGGCTAAATAGTGTCTTGCAATTTATTTAATATTATAGCCACGTTCAATAAATAACAGAATCATTTAATAAAACATTACACAAAACAAAACAAAAATATTGCATTCAAACATATTCATGCTCCTGGTGAAGTGAAAATACAATATATCGAGATGTTGTTTAAACTCTTATGTATATTAATCAGTTTTTAAATAAATTTGAAAATGAATATTTAATGTAATGAATGGAATTCTTTTGAATTATTTCTGGGTTGTATATAAACTAAATTTGCTTTCTGTCGTGGCATTTGCTTGCCGTCTGTCTGTTGCGTTTGCGTGTGCTGCTATGAATAATGATTACTTTAACACAAGAACATTAATTGAAAAAAATCATAAGATTAACAAATACAAAAACTACTACAAAATTATGGAAAATACAACTAACTAAAATATTATCAGTAAACAAACAACCTCAATGTACTCTAATGAAACATAAAAAAATATTTTTGTGGGAAATTTTAATTCGAATATTAATATGAATGGAAAAACAATTATACTGTAATTGCTACAAATAACTAAAACAACAACGACTAACAAAACCCGACACAAACTCTATACTCGTCAATCCACACTCTAACTTAACTATCGCACTAGTCTCTCAATTCCGCTGTAGACAGGTTTCATGCGCTCGATCAGCTGGAAAGCTTCGTCGCCATTTGCTGTACTTTTATTGGTCGAGAGGCTTCGCGTTCCCGGGCCAAGGTATAGAACGATTTTCCTAAGGATGAGCCAAAGTGACAGTTCGCGAAAACAAGTAAACATCACATGTATTTCAGAGAAGTACCCCTCCGCCACGACAGCTGTTCAGCGACGCCCCTTCGTTAAGTGCTAATGGCTCCTGTCAAAACATCCCTATGCAGAAGTCTAAGAGTTTCGGTGAGGTATATGCACGTACGTGAGTCCGGGAAATATTTACATTTACTTATATGTGGAAAATCTCTTAATATGCTCTCACAATCAGTAAAAGAAAACTGCCACGAATGTAAATAGAAAGAAAAATGATTTTAAGCCGGAAACACGTGCACCGGTAAGCATCTCTATTCAAGTCTCGGTTTTAAAATGAACATAAAATTTATCACACAAAAAGTAAATTCAATGTAATATATAAAGAAAAAAAGAATTTTTACAGAAGAGCACATTACACTGCACTTCCTTAATATCAATTATTTCTCGCGGCGCACTATATTTTTGTCGGACAATGACACCACAAAAGGAAGTGTCGAAGCCATTTACAAGTTAGCCAACTGCAAACGAACGAATGCGGGAAGGGAGTCTAATGGGCTCAAGGGCACAACGACCACAGAACCTTCAGTTATGTTGCCAGCACTGGCTGTAACTGAGGCTCATCCTTAGGAAAATCGCTCTATAAATGTCGCCTATCCTTCCCGTTCCCGTCGTGTTGTGAACGCCTGTGTGCAATGTCTGCCTTTCAACTTTCTTTGCGTTCTCGTTCGCGTTACCGATATCGTTCGCGAGCTATTGCGGCGAGGCCTTTAGTGTCCACCTCCTTTGGATCACTTGCCCCAAGTCCTGCCTCACGCGGAGAAATCACACGTTCGTACTGTTTGTAAACGTGTCACAGTGAGGTAACATTTGATAAAACTAATTACATAACTGAAACCGTCCTTTTTTCCTTACGCGGCCTTGAATGTGCTTTGTATAACTAGCATTGAACTTATGAATTTCAATGACTTTGAAACCTTTCGTTTCTATAACAATGATCCAATTATAGTACTTCTATTGCATGTAATATAATAGATGAAGGGAATAAAGCTTTGCCAAAAAACACGTGATTTTTTTTCACTTTTTCTCAATTTTCGGTCCCGTAGTAGTAGAATTGAAATATGACTTAAAAATATTCCAGAAAAGTACAACCAAGTTCTATATGCAAATTTGCATTGAACATTTTGGAGACGTTTCGATTAAAATGCGGTTTGGTCTTTTTTAGAAATGTGCAATTTTGAGCTCATTTTCACCTGCTGAGGTGACTCAGGGCATCAATTGATGGCGATGCGGTGCCTCTGACAGGAAGGTCCTATGGTTGGATATATAAATATTATTATTATTATTACTATAATTATTATTATTTATTATTAACGAATTCTCCCCAGAAATGGAAGACGTTAAGCAAGTAACTCGATTAATTTTTCTTTGAGTTCTTCTTGTTGATTCAATTGGCTTTCATTCTTTCCGAGAAGGCTCGTTTACGTTCTTCTGACCATTTTGATCTGTACTGTTTTTGTTTAGGTTGCTCTGACATAACTTACCACTTGTCTACTTTGTGTTTGAAGGTGTCTCTTTCTAAAATGTCCGCTGGTCTTGTTTGCGTTTTTGAGGTCCTTTCGAATTTCATCTAGGCAAGGTGTGGAATTTTTAAGTGACGTTGTATATTTTAGTATCCTTTTTGTCAGTCGATTTTCCGGTAGTCTGTTGAGATGACCAAAGAATTTCATTCGCCTTTTCCTAATATCAATTTCGATGTTTGAAAACTGTTCTGTTGTTTCTATTATTATTATTATTATTATTATTATTATTATTATTATTATTATTATTATTATTATTATTATTATTATTATTATTATTATTATTATTAGAATGGTTGAATATCTTTCTGTTGATCCCGTTTTAATATTGTAGAAAGATGGTTCTTTTTTAAATTTATTGGACCAAATAGGATCAATCTACGATGTATAAGCAATAAATGTCTATGAATTATACGTCTAAATTCCTGGTATCATCGTAGATTGATCCTATTTGGTCCAATAAATTTAAAAAAGAACCATCTTTCTACAATATAATAATACTTAATTATTATTATTAATATTATTATTATTAATATTATTATTAATATTATTATTATTAATATTATTATTATTATTAATATTATTATTAATAATCATTATTATATTACCTGCACGTCATTTATTATCTTATCTCTGTAATTAACTGCCACCGGGTCCTATTCCATTGCAGTTTAAGTGAATATACTTTGATGGGAAGTGGGAAGTGGGCGTACCTGTGCGGCGAGGTCCTCGAAGAGCAGCAGCTGCGGCGGGCGGGCGAGCAGGCAGCGTGCGCCCCAGGGCTGCAGCGCGTGGGCGGCGCGCAGGCGCGGGCGCAGGCGGGCCAGCAGCGCGTGCAGGGCGGCCTCCTTGCGCAGCGCCAGGCCGTCGTCGGCGCAGAGCGCGGCGCGCGCGGGGCAGGCGCCGGGCGCCGCCTTCAGGAACAGCAGCGCGCGCCGCTCCTCGCCCTCGCCCCCGCGCACGCGGACCGCCACGCGCACGCACTCCCCTGCGGACAAGGCGTGCGTTCGTTACACTCCATGCAAGCGAGAGTCTTTGACCCCGGTGAAGAAGCAAAAAGTAAGTCAAAAGAACTTAATTTTACAGGGGAGCAAGAAACAACTTGAAACTAATGGATGATCTTGGCTGTCCGGGTGATGCCGCGTCGAAGGCTGTGTTGCCGACGTTTCGACCATCTTTTCGTGGTCTTCCTCAGGACTGGTCTGGAGGAAGACCACGAGAAGATGGTCGAAACGTCGGCAACACAGCCTTCGACGCGGCGTCACCCGGACAGTCAAGATCATCACCATGACGCCGGCCGCGGAAGCCTACGACTTCAACTTTAAACTAAAGCTTTAAATCAGGGATTAATGATATTCAAACAAAACCTACACAAAAATAGCTTTGTTTGAATATCACCTTCGTTTGAATATCATTAATCCCTGATTTAAAGCTTTAGTTTAAAGTTTTTTTTTTGCTCCCCTGTAAAATTAACTTATCAGCTTATTCACCGGGATCAAACAATTAGGCTTTAAGGAAAGAGTTTGATTGTTTGCTTGAAAGGTATGGATTGATTGATTGATTTGTTCGTGTTTCCGGGCGCGCCAACTGCTTTGGTCATTAGTCCCGTAAGTGAAGTGTGTGTTTTTTCTCTGGAGACGGCAGTGATCTTCCCCCGCTGGATGGCGAGATCCGGCGCCGACCAATCATCAGCTAGTGGGGTTTCCCCCTAACCAGGACACTCCCACCAGCGGGGCACCGCCCCAGCCGCGACAAGCTCTAAGCTCCCGACCGGTCTCCCGGAATATATGGTAGTGTAGTGCATGCTAGTGTAAGTGTGTGTGTGTGTGTAAGGGAAGAGGATAGGACAAGGAAGGGGAAGGAAAAATCGCGCGCGTTTGTTAGGGTACTGCTCCAGCATTCGCCTGGTGTTCATCGAAAAAAACACGTGAGATGGGAGTGTCAGGCGACATGCGTACGAGATTTTGTAGCTACTTGTTGCGGCAAGGTGCATAAACTAGCGCGCTAGTACAATGTGGTGACGCCGAGGGAGAAAAATCGTGAGGTAATCTGAACTTGTAAATTCAACATCGCAAAAGTGAAACAGTATTGTGCGTATGCCTAGGACTACGAGTAAATGAATAAAGTGTTAATTTTTGGTGACAATATGACATCTCTGGCATGCTATTGTTTAATAAAAACATATAAATTGCTTCAATGTATTTTTCTTGCATTTTTAAATGTTTTGTTCGTAGTAGAAGAAGTAGATTTATTTGATAAGTTTTCTAAGAGAATTTGCAACGATTATAATGGGAGAATAAGAAGTAAAGAAATGTTATAATGTTTGAATTGAAAAGGTCTATTTGATGAAGTTAGGCAACAGATTTAATAAGTCTGAGTTTCCAAAGCGTAGTAGCAAAGAAACGGAGAGCTCCGGTTATGTAGACGTGACGTAGGGATATGTTGTTAATGAGTGTTTTAAAGAGCACAAATGCCATTGCGTTTTCGTGAATTAAATGTTGTGTTCAATTAATAACATAAGTGTGTTTCCTTGAATGATCGTATCCGAGACACCCCGAAAACGACCTCGGGAAGCGCCAAAACCTGGTCAAAACGCCTCTACTCAAATTCCCTCGTTTCCAACGAAAGGAATGGATGGAAATTGAATAAATACTTAATGGAATGCACATACAAATGTAATATCATTCGTTATACAAAAGAAAGAAATATTTATATTTTATGCAGGGGAATACAATGGAATATTTTGTGAGATATTTTCCTGCAATTTCATCTTCTCTGCTTGAATTATTGCCACTTTAGTTTTATTTCGAGACATGATAGTAGATATATCCTTATCAATAATTCATATAAATCATTCATTTTCTTTAGAGTTGCTTTACAGCTATAAAATTTCTACATTGAAGTTGTCAGAATGCTTTATACATTTCCGTCCACCATAGAAGCATATCATTAAAACAATATTACTAGTAAGACTGTCAATCAAAACAGGAGTAGCCCTAAGATGTTCAATTTGATTCTGCATCTTCATTTAGCTGAGCTCTTTCGATTGAGAAATAAAGTTTAATCGGTCTGCAGAAACAAATTTAAGGTGGTTGAGGATTTTGCCATAAGTTTCTTATAAGTCCCCAAATGTGATACAAAAAAAAAATATACGTATAAAATATACTTGGCGCTCCTCCAAGTTACTTGAAACTCTTTGACCTTGTGAAACACGGCCAACAGCAGTATTCAGTTTTGTTTCTTCTCTTCTTGTACTACCTTAAAATTCACAGTTTGTTTTAATTATTAATTCATCTAGTAAGCACCATCATTTACATAGATAACATTTGAAACAGTTTTTATTCTACAATTGATATACTATATTTGTAGCAGATCATATTTACATTCATATTCACAAAAAGAATGAATAGTTCTAGAATCTACATTATATATATGATAAATTCTCCCAGAAATATTCAGACCACATATCCTCTCTTAATTATTCATTCAAATCTGATCTTACCTTCTCTAAATTAATTTAAATGTACAAAGATGCTCAGTTATTAAGTTTCTTACGAAGAGTAATTGATTCAATACAACTTCGCTCAAGATACTATTCTTAACTGCACTTTAAATAAGACCCAGAATCATGTCTAATGGCTAGCGAGAGTTTGTCCTCTTCTCACTGTCTTAATAATCTTCTACACAGAATTTGTAAATACAACAAGTAGTTCAAATTGGTAACGACTTTACTTGTTCTTTAGCTGGCGAAGATAAAATTTACGCTTTTATACTTTTATAAAAACGGGAGGTCACAGTATAATGTGTTGCAAGTAATACGAACAGTTATAGATAATGCAGAATGTAATACAATGATAACAAAAATAATGTATAACTGCAAATGAGCGTGAGCTTGGTGGCAGTTATTTATAAAAGAATTACAAAAATAAAAATTAGAACAAGCAATACATACAGATATTAAAAAATAAATAATACAAATACAAATAAACAAACAAGAATGAAATGAAGTAAAAACACAAATAGACAAGTATGAAGAAATATATAAACTGTGCCTATCTCTTCTTCGTACTCGACTACCGGGAGCGGTAGCTCAGTGCATCAACCAATGTCACTGCAGCGCCTCTGACCGGGAGGTCCAAGGTTCTCACTCCCCACGGCGGCAGGATTATCGACACTAGCTTTTCAGCTGGGTCGAATTCAGTCATTGTCTGGAGGAGAATTTTAGCAGCCGGCTGCTCTGATCGGTAGTTTTCCGTAGTTCAATACCAGGCGAATGCCAGAGCAGTACCCTAACAAACGGGCCACGGACCGTGCGCGATCTGTCCTTCCTCTTCCTTATCCTATCCTCTCCCTTTACACACACACACTTACACTAACATGCACTACACTACCACATATTCCTGGAGACTGGTCGGAAGCTTAGAGCTTGTCCCGGCTGGGGCGGTGCCCCGCTGGTGGCAGAGTCCTGGTGAGGGGGAAACCCCACTGGCCGACGGTAGGTCGGCGCCGGATCTCGTCATCTAGCGGGGGAAGATCACCGCCATCTCCCGAGAAAAAGCATGCACTACACTAACGGGACTAATGACCAAAGCAGTTGTGTCTGGAAACATCAATCAATCAATCGTACTCAACTCTTCACTTCACATCACTGCCTGGGTCTCCCTTCGGTAACCAGTAATTTACTCAATAATGTTACATCGCACTTTGCCCGCACTTTTGTTGGCCTCCACTGCATTTTGCCAGACTACTGTATTCTGTTAGTAGCGTCTGTTTATTTTCGAACCTATTCTACTCCTTCAACGTTAAGAAACTGAAGTCTTTCTTATTCCTATTTATCTCTCAATTTTATATCTTCAAATGCTGTGAAGCCCTAGGGTGGCTCTTGGGCAGCGTGCTAGCTTCCCGTGGTGCAATCCCGTGTTTGATTCCAGGTCGGGGTAAAAATAGAGTTGTAGCTTTCCTTTAACCCCGCAAAGGATGGGTAAAAAATGTTAACACGAACGGATGGGTTGGGTCTGAGAGATCCGAGTTAAAAAAAGAATTACGAAGCAAATATTTAGTTTATATCACTGTTAGAGGACTTCATCATGTGAGTTTGATATAAAAGAAAACAATTTTGTTAATATATTATTCTTAACGAAAAATATTTGGTATATTTAAGAAGGAGCACAGTGAGGCTTCCCTAATAGCATCCTCGTCATTTCACTGAAAAATTTGACTCATTTCTGACATTGCAGTTCAATTTGAATTTAATTATGCGTAATAATACACAAAAATAACATATTATCTACATCGAAATAATAAATTATTCTAAAAATAGGAATACGTACTTACTCCATTACACGAAGGATGGGTTGGGTCTGAGAGATGAAGCACGAAACAAATTAAGCATACAATCACTATACAATCTATATGGCAATAACTGTCCCACTACCGGGAGCGGTAGCTCAGTGCATTAACTGATGTCATTGCAGCGCCTCTGACCGGCAGGTCCTAGGTTCCAGTCCCGACCCTAGGTTTTCAGATAGGTCGAATTCAGTCGCTGTCTGGAGGAGAATTCTAGCGGCCGGCTTCTCTGATCGGTAGTTTTCCGTGGTTTCTCCGATCAACACCAGACGAATGCCGGAGGAGTACCCTACCAAACGGGTCACGGACCGCGCGCGATCTGTCCCTCTTCCTTGTCCTATCCTCTCCCCTTACACACACACTTATACTAACATGCACTACACTACCACATATTCCGGGAGATCGCTCGGAGCTTAGAGCTTCTCCCGGCTGGGGCGGTGCCCCGCTGGTGGGAGAGTCCTGGTTAGGGGGAAACCCCGCTAGCCTACGGTAGGTCGGCGCCGGATCTCGCCATCCAGCGGGGGAAGATCACCATCTCCCGAGAAAAAACATACACTACACTAACAGGACTAATGACCACAGTAGTTGACGCGCCCGGAAACACGAAAAAATCAATCAATCAAACAACTGTCACACTGAACGTTACATTTAAAAATTAAAGCAAGTTAGAGAGACGTACTGACTGGTAGTGCTATCAGTATGCGATTGGCTGACGTTTTTGCTACCTCGTGGGTCTCACAGACCCAACCCATCCTTTTCCGTGTTAAATCGTTTCAGTGTGTTGTGTGGTGAAGAAAAGCTCAAGCAGGCGAAGTTTGCTAGTTTCGGTGAAGGATATACGTCATATTCGCCACATGTCTCCCTTTTCCCCGAGTGTGGGAATTAAACTAGGACCAGGCATGGGGGACACAGCTGGCCGTCAAAGTCAGGCAATCGACCCAGTAGGACAAATACATAATTCATAAATGATGTGAAGCTGTTGTTTTTTTTAATTGAGTAGTTGAGAAACGACACTAAGAGGAAGACACATCTCGATGTACCAGTTTTGTATGAGCTTGAAGCACATCATAAATACATGAAGTAAAACAACATAACTGACAATAATTGTGCTTGCAAGAGAATACAATTTGAGCTCGTATTCCACAATACAAAGATTTTTTAGACAATGAATTAAGTTAATCGAATTAAGATCAATGTCACACTCGTATTTTCACACTTTCTCACTTGTATTGCATTAGAATGCAATTTTTGCCGTTGATTCATTAAACTATCATGTTTTTACATTCACTCCATGTACACGAAAACCTGATTTAGCTCTTAATCGTAAGCTTTGAGGTGGAATCACAATAACTTTTCAGGCGAACGAGCCTGTTCCTCGTAACTCTTTGCCGCTCCCGAAGAATTATGACTAATTGCTACTAACGCAATCTGCAACGAGCACTCATTCGAATATTGCTAAAGATGCGCATCTGATTAAATTCGTCTGACAGTTCACCTATGCCTACTATTACTTTGCACTTCTTGCAAAAGTTAATTTAACATTGCAGTACATGGAAAAAGGGTTAAAAATTAGAGGTCTTATTACTATACATTAAACAGTAAGTTAGGATATGTTTTAGAGTTTTTTTTATTTTAACGTCAGTGAGTTAAAAAATCTTCTGTTTAGGGTTCCATCATGTACAAATTTTACAACAAAATTGAGGCAAGTTTTTTCCCCTCTAAAACGATGACCAAATCCCAATTTTGCTAAAAAGAGATAATCATTGCATTTGGGCTGAGTGAGTGCAATGTATTGAACCCAAACACTGGCATTTTTGTATTGTGTACAATTATGAGACATTGCATTTTGGACCGTTCATCCTCCGCCTGTGTACACGTCTTAAAGTTAAGAGCGTGTGTTTAAAGGTTAAGTGTGTTCGACGCATCAATGCCACATTATGCTACCGGGTATCGCGTTATGAGATTTGCATATGCATCTGTAATTTGCCTTATAACCTTCGACCTTTAATTAAATCGTCTAGAATCTTTTAATGGATTCCTCAGGGATTACTCACAGACGTCAATAAACCTGGTCTTATAAATCATACCAGTCATCTTTCTCCACATAGTACATGTAGAGAGGCACTTATTATTTTTATTAGATATTTTAGATCTATATAAATTATTTTACGCAAAAGTTTTTTGTATGTTAATGATTCTTTGACAGACTAAAACATTACAAATTACTATATTACTAAGCTGTTACGCCCCTCGGGTAGCTATGCTCACTTTCTGTGAAGCGGTCCCGGATTCGATTCTCGCACGGGGCAAAAATTAAACTGCAGCTATCCAATACAAATCTCAGCTTCTGTAGCTATGCGACGAAAGAAAAATCTCAGGCAGGCCAAGTAAGGTAGGTTCGTTGATGGAAATACGCCACGCCCACCATGACTCCATTACTCCGAGGCGTGGATAACAAATAGGATTTAGGCCGGGAAAACCACTTGTTGGCAAAAGTCGAATCCGGCTTTAAAATGCCATAATAGTAGTTTATACAATTAGTTAATGTTAAGCTTTATTGCATGAGTACATGTTTTGAAAACGAGCGACGTTAGGAACGAGTTTTCAAATTTGTACGAATGCAATAAAGCAACATTATAAACGAGTTGCATACGCTATTTTTTTGTATAACAGCATTATAAATTTACAAGAGAATCAAACTTGATTTCGCGAAACAACTTTGTTCTGACGTCTCGGGTGCTTGACATCCAACGCCCTCTGGAAATCAAATTCAAGATGGCATTGTTGACATCCGTGCGAGAAAACGGTGGTCGGCTGTTCCGTCTTCTTCTATCTTCCCACGATTCTCTCGCTACTATTGGCTGAATGTGTGATGACGTCATGTCGCGTTGAATAATGGCGATGACGTCATGAAGCGTGCGATAAAATACTGGATTATGCACGATTCGGGGTATTGAAAAGGGTCGTTTATAATGATGGTATACAAAAAACATATTAACGTGTTACATACGAAATTGTGCACAAATATTACGAGAGGTTTCTTTGTACAGATAATTTGTTACCTTCACATGTATGTAGTCCGAGTACATTTTTATGTTGTAACAAAATATAGCAATTGCAGGGACATAACACACTAAACGACACAATGCCTTGAAAAACTTTACTTAACGTCTACTTAACATACTAAATCATGTCAGAAAACGTAAAGACAATTTTCAACAATATTGTCAGCCATGCAAGTCTGTGCATGATTTACATAATAAACCACAGACAGGCGTTTAAGGATTTCTTCAAATTACGTAATGATGACACGTGCTTGGTTATCTTGCCTCCTAAACTGAATGCGGAACTAAACCACGAAGAAAGAGAAGTGTGATAAGATGTGTGATATGTGCTTTTTCTTGAGACTGATTATGACAATTAGAATTCTTTGTTTCTTTTTGTGCTAACGAATTTAGGTTCAACGTAATGTACATCTTTTATCATTTCTATCACTGTCCTTTTGCCGCAACAGTCACATGACGAAAATCTCAACCTATAGAAAGTTCACCACAACTTTTGTTTGTAGATTTAAAAGAATTCACTTAATGTTACTCAAAGTCACGTAGCGGAGAAAATTTGTTGACCTTTAAAAGTGTCTTGTGGTTGAATGTTTACATTCTTCTGAAGAATGGAGTCAATGACGCAAGCAGAACTTTTTTATTTAACTTCTAAAGACAAAGATAACTGCCGTCTAGATATTCAATGGTTTGAAACGATATTAAGACGACCGACTGACTAACCTCATATGATAGAACTGTAAATATAATAAGAAATGAGAACAAAAAAAGATGAAAAGCGGTCTACAATAATGTTAATACCGGGAGCGGTAGCTCAGTGCATCAACTGATGCCACTGCAGCGCCTCTCACCGGGAGGTCCTAGGTTCGAGTCCTGACGGCGGCAGGATTTTCGACACGAGCTTTTCAGCTAGGTCGAATGCAGTCTGTCTGGAGGAGAATTCTAGCGGCTAGCTGCTCTGATAGGTAGTTTTCCATGGTTTCTCCGATCAACACCAGGCGAATGCCGGAGCAGTACCCTACCAAACGGGCCACGGACCGCGCGCGATCTGTCCTTCCTCTTCCTTGTCCTATCCTGTCCCCTTACACACACTTACACTAACATGCACTACACACATGTCGGGATACCGGTCGGGAGCTTAGAGCTTCTCCTGGCTAGGGCGGTACCCCGCTGGTGGGAGAGTCCTGGTTAGGGGGAAACCCCACTAGCCGACGGTAGGTCGGCGCCGGATCTCGCCATCCAGCGGGAGAAGATCACCGCCATCTCCTGGAAAAACATGCACTACACTAACGGGACTAATGACCGAAGCAGTTGACGCGCCCGGGAACACGACAAAATCAATCAATCAATCAATCAATAATGTTAATCCGTCTGGAAGATGAGGGTTGGCCACTGATACTGGTACTATTGGTACAGCTGTCTCTTGTCTTCCAGGTTTTGCATGTTCACTTCGATCATCACTCTGTGCATGTGCTACTTCCAAGCTGTGATTCAGGAAATTTGAAACAAGAACTTCTGAATTGCTGAAGAGCACACCGACGACAGCCCTTTTTCCTTCTTATTCAGAGATTGCAAGACATCTTTTTAAAACAATATTTAACCAGATCGGTTCTGACTCTGCTGTCCGAAGTAAATATATATATTTGTATGACAAATTCATCAATAAGAAGTGTATTTTCAATACGGTGACCTTCAGGATCATTGCTCCAATTAAAAATGGTAATGGGTTAAAAAAACCGAGAATAAGAAGGAACATGCTGTAATCCATGTGAATCAGCTGAACTGCTTAGCCAGTTAGATGGAGGAGAATTTAAATTGCTCAGCAATCTAAAATTAAAAAGAATTTGAAAAAAAGGTCTTTGAATTCGGGCGAATTTAAATTACCGTTGGCAATTTTAGACCTAATTAGCATTAACAACACGAATTTAAATTGCTGAGCGATCTAAAATAAAAAAGAATTTAAAAAAATGAAATGGTCTTTCAATTCCGGACAGACGGATGGACGGACGCATATTCAGACGGATTCTGATTACACATCGTATTAGAGAAAGCAATTTACTACATACAGAAATATATTTTTTGCTCGAAATTTTCGAAAATAGATTTCAACAAAAATTAGACTTGCGCCAATTTAAGCTTCATTAACGCTCTCCAGAGAAAAAAGTTTTATCCAAAAATTTGGTGCAATTTTTAAGAAATTTTTGAACAGTTGAGGATTCATATAAAGAACTTCAAAATCAAAATATCCATTTGAAACCCACGGGGCCTCGAATTCATTTAGATCTATCGAGAAATATCAATTTTGGATAAAATATAAACAGATTGACATACTATATAGATTGACGGACAGCCGATCAAACAGCCAAACTGATGGACAGTCTTACTTTACAGAGAAACACATACAGAAGGAACATACAAACGGACAGAGGTAGGGAGACAGAGAGATCGACGGACGTTTTGTCGTCAATCAATTTTACTTTATTGTAACATTCCCCATACGTGTTTATCAAAGTCCCTGATTTTGGGCGTAAATCATCACATACCCGCACTTTGTGGGTGTTAGTTTGATCCCACTCACCTGGCTTGCCCCGTAATGTTGTTCGTCGCAGCTTGCTCGGTTGGCTGCTCTCAAACGGGATGGGGAAGGATACATGCGTGATGTCAGGCTGCGGCATGAATTCACAGTGACTCACGTAGAAAACTTTAAACTTGAATTTAATTAATGAAAAAAAATAGATCTTGTATGAAGTAACATCTGTCTATTGAACATTAACAATTTCCTTAATCTAAACTTTGCCTAAAGTTACATCTTGGTGATGGTTGACACCAGCAGGCCATGCGCGCTCAACACACAAGTACACGCCCGATATCAGGGCGTGCTTGCGGAGTCCCATGGGCCGTCATTGGCCGTGGCAGCGGACCGGCGGCGGTCACGGCCATGGTGGAAAGACATGTGTGAGCTATTGGGCATCATATCGGACTTCAGCCAATGAGCTTCACGCACCAGTTTGCGTCACAATATTAGCGGGAATTTTAAATGCAGACAGATACAAAAGTTATCACCTCGGTACAAGACATTGAAACGGATTTATGGAGCATTTATTTTAAATATTGCATCTTGTACAACTTCACCGTGTTACTTTTGGTTGGTCACAGTTGAAAACTGTCACTTTATGCCACTTTCAAAATGTTCAACACTTCTCGATCTCCATGCAACATGGCGGCCAAGGTCTAGTCTGGCTTTTCAAACGAAGTGTCCTTGCCTTGTGGTCCTGTGGTTCGTGACGCAAACTGGTGCTGCCTCAAAATGAGCAAAATCTGTGCGTCGGACTAGCTCACCCGTGTGTTTCCACCATGATCACGTCTAAAACACTCGTTGCTTAATATCTGCATCTCCTTGTTCATAAATATTTTCTTTAGAAATTAATAAGGGTACTATACACTTTCAATTGTTGAGTCGCACTTTTATTTTCAAGGTAACGACGTTTTGTGATTATTCCTTCTTGATCGAAGTGCGCAATAAATTTTTTATAAACTTTTTAACCTCAACAAAAAATTATGTACTTTTAAAATAAATATTAGGCAAAGTAAATGGTATAATGAGGAAAGTGCTATAAAATATAAGTTAATGGTGAAAAGATGGCATTGGTATTACATGAACAACTCGGAGTCTTGGAAAATGCTTTGGGCCACTGACCACACACTGAAAATCAATACACTCTGAGTTGAAGTGAAATAAATACTTTTATAGTTGAGAAGAATGATTTTATTAATGTTAACATTAATTTTATACGCGCATGTTAAATACACGAATATTAAATAACACCAAAACAGCCCATTTTAACAAACTTGAAACGACTTTTCTTTCCATGTTTCCATTTTAGAGTCTAGAACAGTGCAACTTTACCACGCTCCTGTCTGGAGGAGAATTCTGGCGGCCGGCTGCTCTGATCGGTTTTCCGTGGTTTCTCTGATCAACACCAGGCGAATGCCGGAGCAGTACCCTAACAAACGGGCCACGGACCGCGCGCGATCTGTCCTTCCTCTTCCTTGTCCTATCCTCTCCCCTTACACACACACACACACACACACACACACTCACTAACACTAACATGCACTACACTACTACATATTCCGGGAGACCGCTCAGGAGCTTAGAGCTTGTCCCGGTTGGGGCGGTGCCCCGCTGGTGGGAGATGTCTGGTTATGGGGAAACCCCACTAGTCGACGGTAGGTCGGCGCCGGATCTCGCCATCCAGCGGGGGAAGATCACCGCCATCTCCCGAGAACCAACGTGCACTACACTTACGGGACTAATGACTGAAGCATTTGACGCGCCCGGAAACACGAAAAACCAACCAACCACGCTTCTAAGCGTCCACGTTTCTTTAAGAGCCGGTGGCGATGTGGAAGTGTGAATTTCCATTTAGATGTATGCGTGTTACGGTCTAAGCCCGAAATATGACTCATACTCAAAGTAACCGCCTGATTCGAATATTGGCCATTCGTCATGAATAAAACTATTTGAACAACGGTAAATGGATGATTTCGGATATAATCTAATGTTGGCATTAACCACAGCTCAGTGGCTGAAGTAAGGTAATTGTTCGAGTATGAATAATATTGTGTGTTTGCGAGAAGTATTTCGTCATAAAAACGGGTTAAAAATTATGTAATACCCAGATTGAAATTTGTTTTATGACGTCTCGTCACCCAAAGGGGAGAATGCTTAGCAAGTATCGAGTCAGCTACTTAGGAAGGTTAAGTTAAGAGGTATCGTTCAAATAGACCAACACTATGGAATTCGACATTTCACAGCATACTAACGTTCGATTTTGGTTGGTTGGTTAGTTAGTGATTCCGGGTTCGTCCACTACTGAGGTCATTAGTCCCGTAAGTGTAGCGCATATTTTTTCTTCGGGAGATGGCGGTGTTCTTCCCCCGCTGGATGGCGAGATCCCGCGCCGACCTAGTACAACTATGAACATATATAAGTAATGTTCTGTTTTTTTTACATGTTCATAGCTGATGTAGTTTTTAGTGTTATATCTTAATGGTTTTTAGATTATGTTGACGCCTGAAGATAGAGACTAGTGATCTCCGAAGCGTCATGATTAAGAAACTTGGTGTGGCTTTACAATGGAGTTTTATGTAACATGTGAAGGATGTGAGAAAATATAGTTGTCTGTAATACAATGAAGCCTTGTTTTTGTATTAAATTTATGTTAGAATTATGTTTGATTAAAAAAATAATATTTTATATTTAGTATCATATATACACCACAAAAATAATATGCAGTATAATAACAAATGTTTATTATTTTACAAAAATCCATCATGGTCCTCTCCGAAATGAACGGGTGGCCCCGCCCCTGGTATGAGTGAGTGTCAGACGGCCATGAAGACCATGGTGTCAGTGTACGAGTGAGTGTCAGACGGCCATGTAGACCATGGTGTCAATGTATGAGTCAGGTATGAGCGAGAGTCAGACGGGCATGGCCATGTAGACCATGGCGTCAGCGTATGAGTCTTGTGTGAGTGACAGTCAGACGGGCATGGCCATGTAGACCATGGTGTCAATGTATGAGTCAGGTATGAGCGAGAGTCAGACGGGCATGGCCATGTAGACCATGGTGTCAGTGTATGAGTTTGGTATGAGTGAGAGTCAGACGGACATGGCCATGTAGACCATGGTGTCATGTATGCGTGTGGTATGAGTGAGTGTCAGACGGCCATGTAGACCACGGTGTCAGTGTATGAGTCAGGTACGAGTGAGTCAGACGGGCATGGGCATGTAGACCATGGCGTCAGCATATGAGTTTAGTATGAGTGAGAGTCAGGCGGACATGGCCATGTAGACAATGGTGTCTTGTATGCGTGTGGTATGAGTGAGTGTCAGACGGCCATGTAGACCATGGTGTCAGTGTATGAGTCAGGTACGAGTGAGTCAGACGGGCATGGCCATGTAGACCATGGTGTCAGTGTATGAGTTTGGTATGAGTGAGAGTCAGACGGACATGGCCATGTAGACCATGGTGTCATGTATGCGTGTGGTATGAGTGAGTGTCAGACGGCCATGTGACCATGGTGTCAGTGTATGAGTCAGGTACGAGTGAGTCAGACGGGCATGGCCATGTAGACCATGGCGTCAGCGTATGAGTCTTGTGTGAGTGACAGTCAGACGGGCATGGCCATGTAGACCATGGTGTCAATGTATGAGTCAGGTATGAGCGGAAGTCAGACGGGCATGGCCATGTTGACCATGGTGTCAGTGTATGAGTTTGGTATGAGTGAGAGTCAGACGGACATGGCCATGTAGACCATGGTGTCATGTATGCGTGTGGTATGAGTGAGTGTCAGACGGCCATGTAGACCATGGTGTCAGTGTATGAGTCAGGTATGAGTGAGTCAGACGGGCATGGCCATGTAGACCATGGTGTCAGTGTATGAGTTTGGTATGAGTGAGAGTCAGACGGACATGGCCATGTAGACCATGGTGTCATGTATGCGTGTGGTATGAGTGAGTGTCAGACGGCCATGTAGACCATGGTGTCAGTGTATGAGTCAGGTACGAGTGAGTCAGACGGGCATGGCCATGTAGACCATGGTGTCAGTGTATGAGTTTGGTATGAGTGAGAGTCAGACGGACATGGCCATGTAGACCATGGTGTCATGTATGCGTGTGGTATGAGTGAGTGTCAGACGGCCATGTAGACCATGGTGTCAGTGTATGAGTCAGGTACGAGTGAGTCAGACGGGCATGGCCATGTAGACCATGGTGTCAGTGTATGAGTTTGGTATGAGTGAGAGTCAGACGGACATGGCCATGTAGACCATGGTGTCATGTATGCGTGTGGTATGAGTGAGTGTCAGACGGCCATGTAGACCATGGTGTCAGTGTATGAGTCAGGTACGAGTGAGTCAGACGGGCATGGCCATGTAGACCATGGTGTCAGTGTATGAGTTTGGTATGAGTGAGAGTCAGACGGACATGGCCATGTAGACCATGGTGTCATGTATGCGTGTGGTATGAGTGAGTGTCAGACGGCCATGTAGACCATGGTGTCAGTGTATGAGTCAGGTACGAGTGAGTCAGACGGGCATGGCCATGTAGACCATGGTGTCAGTGTATGAGTTTGGTATGAGTGAGAGTCAGACGGACATGGCCATGTAGACCATGGTGTCATGTATGCGTGTGGTATGAGTGAGTGTCAGACGGCCATGTAGACCATGGTGTCAGTGTATGAGTCAGGTACGAGTGAGTCAGACGGGCATGGCCATGTAGACCATGGTGTCAGTGTATGAGTTTGGTATGAGTGAGTCAGACGGACATGGCCATGTAGACCATGGTGTCATGTATGCGTGTGGTATGAGTGAGTGTCAGACGGCCATGTAGACCATGGTGTCAGTGTATGAGTCAGGTACGAGTCAGACGGGCATGGCCATGTATGACCTTGGTGTCAGTGTATCAGTTTGGTATGAGTGAGAGTCAGACGGACATGGCCATGTAGACCATGGTGTCATGTATGCGTGTGGTATGAGTGAGTGTCAGACGGCCATGTAGACCATGGTGTCAGTGTATGAGTCAGGTACGAGTGAGTCAGACGGGCATGGCCATGTAGACCTTGGTGTCAGTGTATCAGTTTGGTATGAGTGAGAGTCAGACGGACATGGCCATGTAGTCCATGGTGTCATGTATGCGTGTGGTATGAGTGAGTGTCAGACGGCCATGTAGACCATGGTGTCAGTGTATGAGTCAGGTACGAGTGAGTCAGACGGGCATGGCCATGTAGATCTTGGTGTCAGTGTATGAGTTTGGTATGAGTGAGAGTCAGACGGACATGGCCATGTAGACCATGGTGTCATGTATGCGTGTGGTATGAGTGAGTGTCAGACGGCCATGTAGACCATGGTGTCAATGTATGAGTCAGGTATGAGCGAGAGTCAGACGGGCATGGCTATGTAGACCATGGTGTCTGTGTATGAGTTTGGTATGAGTGAGAGTCAGACGGACATGGCCATGTAGTCCATGGTGTCATGTATGCGTGTGGTATGAGTGAGTGTCAGACGGCCATGTAGACCATGGTGTCAGTGTATGAGTCAGGTACGAGTGAGTCAGACGGGCATGGCCATGTAGACCTTCGTGTCAGTGTATCAGTTTGGTATGAGTGAGTCAGACGGACATCGCCATGTAGACCATGGTGTCATGTATGCGTGTGGTATGAGTGAGTGTCAGACGGCCATGTAGACCATGGTGTCAGTGTATGAGTCAGGTACGAGTGAGTCAGACGGGCATGGCCATGTAGACCATGGTGTCAGTGTATGAGTTTGGTATGAGTGAGAGTCAGACGGACATCGCCATGTAGACCATGGTGTCATGTATGCGTGTGGTATGAGTGAGTGTCAGACGGCCATGTAGACCATGGTGTCAGTGTATGAGTCAGGTACGAGTGAGTCAGACGGGCATGGCCATGTAGACCATGGTGTCAGTGTATGAGTTTGGTATGAGTGAGAGTCAGACGGACATGGCCATGTAGACCATGGTATCATGTATGCGTGTGGTATGAGTGAGTGTCAGACGGCCATGTAGACCATGGTGTCAGTGTATGAGTCAGGTACGAGTGAGTCAGACGGGCATGGCCATGTAGACCTTGGTGTCAGTGTATCAGTTTGGTATGAGTGAGAGTCAGACGGACATGGCCGTGTAGACCATGGTGTCATGTATGCGTGTGGTATGAGTGAGTGTCAGACGGCCATGTAGACCATGGTGACTCAGTGTATGAGTCAGGTACGAGTGAGTCAGACGGGCATGGCCATGTAGACAACAGTGTCCAGTGTATGAGTTTGGTATGAGTGGTCAGACGGACATGGCCATGTAGACCATGGTGTCATGTATGCATTGTGGTATAGTGAGTGTCAGACATGTGAACCATGGTGTCAGTGTATGAGTCAGGTACGAGTGAGTCCAGACAGGCATGGCCATGTAGACCTTGGTGTCAGTGTATCAGTTTGGTATGAGTGAAAGTCAGACGGACATGGCCATGTAGACCATGGTGTCATGTATGCGTGTGGTATGAGTGAGTGTCAGACGGCCATGTAGACCATGGTGTCAGTGTATGAGTCAGGTACGAGTGAGTCAGACGGGCATGGCCATGTAGACCTTGGTGTCAGTGTATCAGTTTGATATGAGTGAGAGTCAGACGGGCATGGCCATGTAGACCATGGTGTCATGTATGCGTGTGGTATGAGTGAGTGTCAGACGGCCATGTAGACCATGGTGTCAGTGTATGAGTCAGGTACGAGTGAGTCAGACGGGCATGGCCATGTAGACCTCGGTGTCAGTGTATCAGTTTGATATGAGTGAGAGTCAGACGGACATGGCCATGTAGACCATGGTGTCATGTATGCGTGTGGTATGAGTGAGTGTCAGACGGCCATGTAGACCATGGTGTCAATGTATGAGTCAGGTATGAGCGAGAGTCAGACGGGCATGGCTATGTAGACCATGGTGTCTGTGTATGAGTTTGGTATGAGTGAGAGTCAGACGGACATGGCCATGTAGTCCATGGTGTCATGTATGCGTGTGGTATGAGTGAGTGTCAGACGGCCATGTAGACCATGGTGTCAGTGTATGAGTCAGGTACGGGTGAGTCAGACGGGCATGGCCATGTAGACCATGGTGTCAGTGTATGAGTTTGGTATGAGTGAGAGTCAGACGGACATGGCCATGTAGACCATGGTGTCATGTATGCGTGTGGTATGAGTGAGTGTCAGACGGCCATGTAGACCATGGTGTCAGTGTATGAGTCAGGTACGAGTGAGTCAGACGGGCATGGCCATGTAGACCTTGGTGTCAATGTATGAGTCAGGTATGAGCGAGAGTCAGACGGGCATGGCCATGTAGACCTTGGTGTCAGTGTATGAGTTTGATATGAGTGAGAGTCAGACGGACATGGCCATGTAGACCATGGTGTCATGTATGCGTGTGGTATGAGTGAGTGTCAGACGGCCATGTAGACCATGGTGTCAGTGTATGAGTCAGGTACGAGTGAGTCAGACGGGCATGGCCATGTAGACCTTGGTGTCAGTGTATGAGTTTGGTATGAGTGAGAGTCAGACGGACATGGCCATGTAGACCATGGTGTCATGTATGCGTGTGGTATGAGTGAGTGTCAGACGGCCATGTAGACCATGGTGTCAGTGTATGAGTCAGGTACGAGTGAGTCAGACGGGCATGGCCATGTAGACCTTGGTGTCAGTGTATCAGTTTGGTATGAGTGAGAGTCAGACGGACATGGCCATGTAGACCATGGTGTCATGTATGCGTGTGGTATGAGTGAGTGTCAGACGGCTATGTAGACCATGGTGTCAGTGTATGAGTTTGGTATGAGTGAGAGTCAGACGGACATCGCCATGTAGACCATGGTGTCATGTATGCGTGTGGTATGAGTGAGTGTCAGACGGCCATGTAGACCATGGTGTCAGTGTATGAGTCAGGTAC
>BLKR01007641.1:0-33822 GCA_011170035.1 Teleogryllus occipitalis
TTTAATTAATGTCCTGTTCATTGTTTTGAAAGTATCAATAGTTTTCACAATTTTGAGTTAAAAGTGGGCAGAGGCTTATCTACGGTATGGCAGATCTGGCACATGCGATGGGCGCCACTCACAAGGTCCGCTAAAACAAATAACAACCCTAATTTGAAGTACCCTGACTGGCGTAATTCTACGCTTGCCACGGTCACCTGAATACCTCGGTTCGCCTTTGAATACGGGAGAATAAAAAACAAAATTTCCTCCAAAGCCGTTCCAAGTATTTTCTTTAAATGCCAGGATTTCTTCGTCAATATGGGCGGTATTTTAGAATTCTTTTCGGTAGACGATTGCCTTGCATCCTTTCAATGTGCTGCGTCCAGGAATTTCGGTAGTAATTAATTTTCTCTTAAAGTTTACATACACCAAGTTCTTTAGGAATTTCTAAATTCCTTTTCTTGCCCATCAGCTTATAACTAGCTACTGATCTCAGAAATCTCATTTCAGCACTTTGTAGTCTTGTGCTATCGTTTTTTGGTCATTGTCCTATTTTCACTTCCATGTAAACAAGTTGGGATACTGAATACCTTATACAATTTAATCATAGTTTCCTTTCTGACTTTCTTTTTTAGAATTCTCAGGATTAGTGCTAAATGCTAAATTACGTTCATACGATTTAGTGTTTCAATTTTCCTTTGTATATCTATTTCCCCTGTGAATGACATTTTGTATCCCAAGAAATTGAAACTTGTAACTTGTTCTATAGGTGAACTGTATACAACTAATTTGGATCTAATCAGTTCCATCCCTTCAAAGCTCATGACTTTTGTTTTTGTTGAGAATATGCAGAGTTAGTACATTTCGGTTACCTGTTGTAATTCAAACAATGCTTTCTGGAGGCTTCATTCATCCGCGAATAATATAGTCATTAGGTTTCTTTCTTGTCCCATGGCTATAAGATTTGAGTCTGGATATCCACATATTTAAACCGGGAGCGGTAGCTCAGTGCATCAACTGATGTCACTGCAGCGCCTCTGACCGGGAGGTCCTAGGCAGGGCCGTCTTTGGGTTTGAAAGTACCCGAGGCACTCAGAGATTTCGGGACCCCTAATTCTTAGTTCAACAAATTTCGTTCTGGCGATCATAAGTTATTAAAAATTGAATATTACACAGTTAATAAGCATTTTGATTCCTCTTTTTAAGGTAAGGAAGGATTTATAAAAAAAAAACTAGATAAACGGAATTAAATAGTATCTTTAATCTCTGTATTTTCTATAGTAATATTTTACTAATAACTCTAACAATAGTAACATAATAAAATATGATTAAAAAACAACACAAGCAATATTTACATAATAAGATCTAAGTAAAAAACAAACTAAGCATTTGTCAATGGTACTTTACGTAGTTTCGCATGCACGAAGTCGTCAGTTACATCGTCGAAGATCAATTCGTTCAAAATATCGTACTCAATGTTAAATAAAGCTAACGAAGAAAGTCGTTCTTGAATCATATTACTTCTTAATTCATTTTTATATACTTCAGCTTTGAAAATGAGCGTTCACCCGTACAATTAGTGACCATTAACGTTAAGAAAATTCTTAACGCTATTTCAATGTTAGGAAATGTCTCTTCAAGATTATCTTTTTTTAACAATTTATACATTTCTGCCACAGATACGGTGCTGTTTGTTGGATTTTCAATGCGAAGATAATGATGAAATTGAAAACACTCCGATATGAGCTCTTGTTCATTGACATCTGTGTTATAAAACTCAACAAATTGTTTACATTTATTAGACAATTCTTTCTCATCAATAAGTTTTAATTCTGATAAAAATTGAAATCGTTTACTTATAATACTGTATGATTCAGCTCTTCTATCCAATTCACTTATTAATGTGTCGATAATAGGAATATAAGTTTGTAATTTAAATTTTTCTTTGGCAGAAAAGATGACTTCGTCTGTTTCTGAGTCAAAATAAGTTACACGAGAACTTCTGTTTGTTACACGCGAATTTTGATATTCTGAATCGAGAAACTTTTCTTTGGCGATTGTTTCAAAGTTATCAAATTCATTTCTCATGACATGCAAACAATTGATCAATGATGATATCAGCTTTGAAGCAACATCCAATGAAAGATTTTCTTTTTGCAACGTTTTGTTCATTTCATTGACTTTTAAAAGTACAGCACTCCAGACTTCGGTTAAAATAATATTCTCTAATTTTTTCATTTTCTTAGCTATACTGTAGGCTTCATTTCGCGTTTCTGCTGGGTTTTCTTTATTATTTTCAATAAATTCCAAAGCTAATATAATCTGAGAATAACCACATTTTAAAGCTGAGACTGCATCGTATCTAGCAGACCACCTAGTATCAGATAAACTTTTTACTACTTGATATTTTCCCAAGAATTTTTTTAATATATCCCAACGATGTGTTGAACCCGAAAAGAAGTTGTACAATTTTTGTACAAGTTGGAAATAACTCGTTGCTGTCATCACGCAACCAGCAGCTTTAGCCCCGACTAAATTCAGCGAATGTCCAGCACAAAGAATGAAAATAGCGTATTCACATAATTGACGCAATCTTGCTTGTAGTCCTGAGTACGCACCTGACATATTCGCGGCATTGTCGTAAGTTTGACCGCGGCAATCATTAATTGATATCTGATTATTTTCGAGAAAAGCTAAAACCGTATTTGTTAAATATTCGGAACCATGTTCTTGAATAGGTATGAACTCTAAAAACCGTTCAATCGGTGTGTTATCTTTTACATATCGAATCGTAAATGTTAACTGATCAACATGGCTACAATCTGGAGTAGAATCAATACTAATTGAATAATACTTGGCCTGTTTCAACTCAGAAAGTATTTTTAGTTTTACTTGTTTACCCATAATCTCAATAAACTCATTGCAAATGTTCGCTGATAAATACGACACGAATCCTTTTCCTGGATTACCATATTTGTTCAAATGCTCTTTAAGAAATGGATCAAATTTGCTAATTAGTTCTAAACAACCCAAATAATTTCCATTCTGCTGAGAACCAATTATTTCATTATCACCACGAAACGGCAGTCCGCGGCCAGCAAGAAATTTGATTGTTTCAACAATTCTAATCAAAACACTTTTCCAATAACTGACTTCTTCATTGAATTGGACAAGTATTGATTCATTTACAGTACCCACTTTCTTACTTCGAACGATGTAATCCATAGTTGCATATCTATGCCGCAAACTGTTTTCATGTTCAGTAATTGCACGGTTCAAATTTTTCCAGTCGTGAAACCCGTCCGGAGAATTAAACGCCGAATCGGAAGATGCAAAAAGACGGCATGCAAAACAGTATAACGCATTTTTAGATGGCGAAAATAGAAGCCAAGATCTACAGACAGTTTCACTGTTTTGCAATTTACGTGTAAACACAGATTTAGTAAGATGTCTAATTACAATTTTCCCATTTCCATCTTCGTACTTTCTCGCTGGTTTTGAAAAATCACAATCTTTATTTTGAAAAAACATAGGTCCTTTCTGAATCCAAAAACATCGATCTTCTTCACTTATCTTATTCCATTCGCCGGAATCGTTTGATGTGCACCTGGATACTTTTGAAGAAGTCAGAGCATCACCTATATTTTCAGATGAGAAACATTTCTCATGCAATGAAACATCTTCCAGATGAGAACTACCTTCGGAGGTACCTGATTCTGGCTCCATTTTCTGGTTTTCTGATCGATTAATTTCATTCGGTGTGTCCAAAAGAATTTCTGGTGTGTCATTTGAAGATATACATGGATTTACTGATTTTGTAAAGAAAGATGTCAGTTTGGGTAATTTTTTAATCCTTTCGTTCTCCTCAATCGCTTTTTTTCTCTTAGATGCACCGCTTGGATATGTGCGTTTCGACATGGTACCAGTAAAATGAAATACCAATGAACTCTAGAAGAAAATACAATATACTGTTATACAAATTAGTTTATTTACAGATACTTTCTGCATGCGTCAAATTCACAGTTCACAAAAGCAAACATTTTCGGTGCTTTCAATTTTTTATAATGTCACTTTGCATGTTAAAAATTGGGTTGATATTTCTTAATCATATTGATTTTTTTTATTCATTTACACTTGTTATATGTTATCATATTTGTATTTAAAATAATATTTTTGTCTAAATGATTGATTCGTTAATATATAATTCTTAAATACTCTTAATTTTCAACCATGAAACTTTATTAAACAAATTATAATATAATAAAATGATACACTTTTTAATATCCTTTAATCAATTTTTATTTGTTTGTTGCTCTATTTTTAAATTCATTAATTATAGTGTTATAGTATTGTTATTTATTAGTTATAAAAATATAACTTTATTAAAATAATTAAACATTGTGGTTTACAAAATTATACATTAAAATGTAATTAAATGTATCTTAAACTCATTTTTTAGTGTGTTCCGTCGTGGGTTCAAATGATATGATAAACCTTTCAGATGTTAATTATGTAAAGATGTTGTATTTTATATTATACTTATAACACTTAACACTGTATTGCACTTGCTCTTCATTCGATTTCTGACTGCAAACTAAATTCATTTTCAATATTTGCCGATTGCTGCCAAGCAATACGAAGGTCGTTTGATAAGTCTGGTAAATGTCTATGAAAGAGCGCGCATTGTTGTTAAACATGTGCATTGTTAAAAAGAACGATTCTTTGTAGACAGCTGTTTGACTTAGCGACAGACTTCGAAAACTGAACTGATCAAATTATTAGAGACATTTTATTAATCTCTCGACATTTGTACCATTGATGTTAGAAATATATAATATTACTTTAATCGTGAACATAAATTAATTCAGATGCAGTCTATATTGGTTCCACTCAATATATTTAAGTTAATTAATATATGTGTAGTAAATATTACAATTTTTCAGTTTTGTTGAATTTTTTTTATTATCTGCGGGGGCCCTGATCATGGGGGCCCTGAGGCACGAGCCTCGTCTGCCTGTGCCTAAAAATGGCCCTGGTCCTAGGTTCAAGTCCTGATGGCGGCAGGATTTTCGACACTAGCTTTCCAGTTAGGTCGAATTCAGTCGCTCTCTGGAGGAGGATTCTAGCGGCCGGCTGCTCGGTAGTTTTCCGTGGTTTCTCTGATCAACACCAAATGTTGCTTACAAGATCTATTCAGAAATAATCGCATCCAGAGTTCGTAATATTGCGGAGACCATGTTATTGGAAGAACAAAATTGTTTTAGGAAGGGTGGGTCTTGCTCCGATAATATCTTCATTGTCAAGCAGATCATTGAGAAACATAGAGAATTTAATAAAAGAACACACATGCTCTTCATAGATTACTCCAAAGCTTTTGACACCGTAAACAGAAATACACTAATGTATTGCATCGTAAATGTCTGCCATCACAGCTGATTTCGGTCATTAGGAACATGTATAGTAACTCAGAAATTTGTACCAAAGGCCAAGAGAATAAGAAAGAGATAATAAACCACGGAGTAAGGCAAGGATGTAGTATATCCCCAATTATTTTTAATTTATATTTAGATGAAGCATTAAATATGTGGATTGATTGATTTTTTCGTGTTTCCGGGCGCGTCAACTGCTTTGGTCATTAGCCCCGTTAGTGTAGTACATGTTTTTCTCGGGAGATGGCAGTGATCTTCCCCCGCTGGATGGCGAGATCCGGCGCCGACCTACCGTCGGCTAGTGGGGTTTCCCACTAACCAGGACTCTCCCACCAGCGGGGCACCGCCCCAGCCGGGACAAGCTCTAAGTTCCCGACCGATCTCCCGGAATATGTGGTAGTGTAGTGCATGTTAGTGTAAGTGTGTGTGTAAGGGGAGAGGATAGGACAAGGAAGAGGAAGGACAGATCGCGCGCGGTCCGTGGCCCGTTTGGTAGGGTACTGCTCCGGCATTCGCATGGTGTTGATCGGAGAAACCTCGGAAAATTAGCGATCAGAGCATCCGACCACTAGAATTCTCCTCCAGACAGCGACTGAACTCGAACCAGCCATCTAGTTAGTGTGGAAAATCATGCCGCCGTCGGAACTCGAACCTAGGACCTCCCGATCAGAGGCGCTGCAGTGACATCAGCTGATGCCCTGAGCCACCTAAGGCGGTATTGCTTATAGGAACAGTGCTTTCTGTTTCTTTTATCGCCTCCTTGACGCGAGTTTACGAATCCTTCGATGCTGTACATTTGCAACCGTTAACACTATCCATCCCTTGGCTGAGGCATGGGTGCAGAGTGCTTGGTTTGTAGATCGATCCGAATTTAGACCCTACGTGATACTCTTTGAAGGCCACGCTGCGCTGCGCTGGCCTAAGATGTTTTCTTACTTGGCGAGACTTGCGGGTACGGAAACCGAATTGATATTCGTCCATCGATCTAGGCTCGGTGTCCAGCGAATTTGAAACGAATATTTTGATTTTGGTGGCTAGAGTGTAATCTCCATGAAGCCTCAACATTTTCAAAATTTTCTCAATGATGTTGCAGGTCGCGATTTCCCTGAATTTTCAAAGTTTAAAAAGTTTTCGACGTTTTCCAACTACAATATTATAAATATAAAATATTATTAAAATCAAAAATATAAACTATGATAGATTTGTAACATTTTTGTGCATTCTGAAAGCAGTATCTTGGATGGCCTTCAGCTCTGGATATTTAATTTTTAGTTAATGTATTTTTAATTATTAAACACGGTGTAAGATATATCTTACATTGTATATCAATTGTATATCAATAACACGGTGTAAGATATATCTTACACCGTGTTATTGATTTACAATTTATTCTTTTGCATTGAAAATGATTGATCGCTGATTATGAAATAAACTTCAAAAATTGGAAGCTTACTTCGATGTGATCAAGGCAAGCTTGAGTGAAATTATCCTTGCTTGTCTGAATAATGTAATAAGAATACTGTTAAATTTGTTTTATTTGTAGTTTCTTTCGTAGAAGTAGGAAATGACTACTGTTCCTGACTGTCGAAATTATTGCAGAATCGCACCGCAGGCGCTTCGTTTGTATTGGTTTCGAGTTTTTCAAGCGAATGCTGAAGTGTTAGGAGGGCGGAAATTTCAATATTATAAATTACATAACCGTTTCCATTAATCCGAGAAAAGATGTGCTGTACTAACTCCATTAGTATATTGATGTTATCCTGGTCACGCTGGTATCTCTGAATTCTTGGAAGTCGGGGGCTGACTGAATTGGATAGATTCGCCATGACAAGTCAGTGTCAGGTCTGTAGAGGAAAATCGTTATCATTTGATTACCAATCTTTCGGAGAACATCATCCACTTAAATGAAGGAGTCTGAAATTTAAAATGATAACATTTTGTTACGTATTAACATGTTCCAGAAAAAATCAACACATTCCTATCCTATTCTTGAAAGAAAAAATTAATCACCCAGTATCCCCCTTATTCTCATAATTAGGGATCGGATTTTTTGCAGTATGAAATGTCAAAATATATCATAAAATATGCAGTAAAAACTAAATAAATATGCAAAAGTATGCATTAATATGAGTGAAATTATTTTGAAACATTACCTAACGAATCCAAAGAGCAACTAAAATAAGTAGAAATTATATTTGGATTAAATTACATAATGAAGTGTTGCGAAAACAAATTTACCAACATGTTTGTTTACCAAAAATAAATAAAGCAATAAATTAACGACATGAATATTTATAGCCGTATTTTACTACTTATATTAACAAACAAAGACATTTCATAATATTCTTGATTAAATTGATGAGGTGATTTGTGAGGTTTTGTAAACTGTTAATTACGTGATGAAACACCTTTGGGCATTTTTCGTGACAACTTAGTTTTGTTCTGGCGAACAATCAGATTGCAACACATCGCAAGCTCTAGGCAAAATTAGAAAGAGAAGTGATGGAAAGTATGGTATGTTATAGGACAGGGATGTCAAACTTGCAACGCCTCACGGGCCACAACTAAAACCTTTAATATCATCGTGGGCCATATTTTCATTACTAGGGCAATCGATACCTGACTTCCCCGTAATGTTGATCTCGGCAGTTTGCATGCTCTGAAACGGGGGTGGGGTGGGGATGAGGGAATGTGATCATGCTCGATATCATTCCATACCATGCATAATACAGTGAAACACATTGGGATGATTTTGAATTTCTGAATTTTCTAGAACAAATCCTTAAATGTAAACCTATTTTTACCTTATGGGTAGTTGATACCGAAAGGTGGCGTGTGTTTGGGGCATATTCTTTTCGCCTAACGAGGATGCAAGGGACTTTCGCTTTTGACTAAAACTTTCGCGGGCCGCCAGTTGGACAACCCTGGTGTAGTAGATAAATAGCGACTGATTCTACAAAATCTATGTTCGAAGAATGTGATTTCCTCTTTCCCTTAAGCATGTTCCTCTTTCACTTAAGCAGGAAACATGGCTGGGGTTAAAGGCGTCGTGCATTAATGTTATCGTTACTCAATTCTGCGAATCGTTCCTGTGAATCACAGGGTGTAGCATTCAAGGCGATAAAAGAAAAAGAAATTAATTCAAGAGAAGTCATAATCTGAATAATTTAATATTCACTATTAAAAGATTTTAACCTGTACAAGAAAGAATGCAAATAAGGGAAATAATATATCATCCTTGAAATTTGCAATTTCATGCATTATTGATCGTAAAGTATGCAACAAAATCTAGTTTAAACCTGAGATATTCAATTTTACGCAATACAGCGCAAATATGCAAAATAAAACTTGGAAATAAGAATGGGACTCTCATTCGGAAAGAAAACCGAATACCGACTTCTAGGACTAACACATGGCAGATGAAATTTGAAATTGCATGAAAATCCTATCCCTATTCACCGTGGCCACCATTCACTATGGCCACTCTTCACCAAAGAATCCTCGACCCGGCAACTTTTTTTTTACGAGGGCAGGGGAAAATCATCTAAAGCCACTGCGGAGCCCGCACTCCACAGCGTGCAGGATTCACAGCAAGCATGCGCCTACCACGGTGTAAGCGACACGGTGCGCCTACCCACTAAAACGTGGGTTGTTCCGACAACGTCGCATCGGCTGGGCGAGGGGGTCCTACCATAGAGTAAAGATTATACCTCTTTAGTCTATAATCCTTCTTTTCACAGCACAACCGTAAAGCGTCCTGAGAGGGAATGATGTGAGAGAAATATGAAAGGACAAACCGAGTCAAGTTAACATCTAATTAATTAGTAAATATGTGAATTTGAATAAATAAAATTAGGTTAAAAAAATAAAATTATTTTTGTTCCACGGCCATTAACTTCTAAGGATCTCGGGCGACGAAACGTCCTCGAGCCAATGCCCCTTGGTGCATAAATAACTATTCTTGTCCTATATTACCCATCTTTATGTAAGAGATGACGTCAAACGTATTAGGCTACTCTTATATTATTATCATCTTGGCAAAAGGAAATGAAGAGTATTAAGTAAGAACTTTTGGTCAGCTGGGACGCGATTATCCAATCGGAAGCTTCAATACAAAAAAAACGACGTCGTAATGAAGCTCCCGATTGCGTAAGAGCGCCACAGCTGATCGCTGTCACTTCGCCTTCCATTTCCAGCGGCGCGTAGACTCGCGTGGTGGGAAGAGCGGGGGAATGGGGCGGACGGCGAGGGAAATGGAAGAGGAGCAAACACAGAGAGAAAGTGACCTCGAAGCCGGGCGCCGAGCGAGAGACAGAGGACGCGACCCACGGAGGTCAAGCGGCTAGACGCTCAAGGCAAACACTCTTGTGCTCAAGATCACGCCCAGGTAGTGAAGGCAAATTTTACCAAAACATCCATACATCGATGTTTCGATATATCGCTAAAGGGTTTTCGATGTCGATGAAAACATCGACGAGAAAAATCAATGTTTAAAACATCGATGTTTTAATTATTATTATAATTATTATTATTATACTTATAATAATTTATTATTATTATAAGCCTGTACATCCCGTTGTAGGGCAAAAGTCTCCTGATTAGGGCAAGGGGGTTTCACATCACCTGAACGGATCTTAAGATGACGGTGATTTATTTAACTAACAAGAACATTTTATTGATGTTTTCCACTGTTCACGGTCCCTCACCACTCTAGTCCACTCTATACCTACTACCTTCTTGAAGTAATCAGGCCATGTTTTAATTATAGATTAATAAACACGATATTTTCCTATCCATTTTCACTTACAGTACATAAAAAGGTAATATTTTATTGTTTGGTTACCAGCATGTTAGTAGTATGTACAAATTATTATTGAATGTGAAGAATAATGAAACAATAAAGAACATGGTGTTTTTTTTATCGATTTCGTGTTTCACTGTCGATTCAGGCACACATACATTCATAAAGCTCCCAAACTTCCTCAGATTGCACGGGCGAAATGAGCAGCGTGGTAAAGAGGATTGCGCAAAACAACGATATTGCTGTGGATTGCTGCTATTCTATAGCGTGCTTAAACCCCTTTATTTAAAAAAAAATCGATGATTTTGCAACAAAATATCGATGGAAAAAAATTGAAAACAAAATATTGATGTTTCTGGTGGAAAACAGATTTTTTTTTATCATCCCTCGCCCAGTCCCCGCCCCGCCCCGCCGCGGTGCACGCCTGCGATATGCTGCATGGAACGGGAGCCACGCGACCCGAGACGAAGTGGCGTGCGGCGAGCCTCTTCATTCATATCTTGCTTCTTGTTTTTCTTCTTCAGATCACATGCTATCTCCCACAGATTGCAAATGGTTTTGTCACTCCTTTGCGTGAAAGTGAAGTTGAAAACCCGTCAGCGTAACAATACACTTCAGATAGATAAATCAACACAAAAACGCATACTTTTTAGTACAGGGCAAAAACTTTTTTCTCTTGTATAGCGCTTTATAAGATTGTATATGAAAGTACTAAGTGTTACATGAGAGCGAAGATACTCCCACTGGAGACCTCAGTAATCAATAAGTTTTGTATGCTAAACTGTATGGGAGAATAGAATAATTATAGAAAGAAAAGAAAGTAAAAAGTTTGTGAAATCATGCATTTCTAAGAGCAGACCAGCCCTAAGGAATACAACAAAAAGATAATCGGAACGTCGGCAACACAGCCTTCGACGCGGCATCACCCGGACAGCCAAGATCATTTACATGACTCGGGCCGCGGAAGCCTACTTCACTTAAATTTATTCTGTCCATTGTTAGTTTTGATTCTAACACTTCAATTTTAGAGTTGTCAGTTTTATATGTGACGTACAATGATTGTTTTTTCTGATTTTGTTTGTAAATTAATAAATCATGTCGACTTGGCAGTTGGCTACCGGATGTTTTCTAAAGTGTATACGTAGATGGCTCCCCTGCGCATGCGCATCAGGGAGTTATTGCGCAGCTAAAGGGCCCTCCACAATAGCCCGGGAACGGGAACGGGAACGCGAAGGGAAGGACGGGAACGGGAACGCGAGGTACATGCGCTTCACAATTAACGTCAACGGGAAGACGAACAGCGCTATAAACTTGCTGCGGCAAAAAAAAGAACTTCAAGAAACAGTTGCCAAAACCAAAGAACGTCTATAGCTACGCTACTCTGCTCACTCTTTGATTTGCCATTAGCTTGTGTTCGCCTGTATTGTGTTGGTCCTGGTTTTGGTTGCGTGCTGCCCGTTCCGTTTGTTTCTGTTTTCGTGGTGTTTTCCCATATTATTTTTCATTCCTTTTCATTCTTTCGCCTTTCCCTCGTTTTTCTCGCCTATTTATCACATCTTTTTTCCGTTTATTTTCATAACCCGAAATTCTTTTTCATTCCTCTGCTGTGTGTTCTCTCTCTGTTTTCCACTTTTTTTATTCATTATTGTTAATTTTGTATTCACTTTTTGTTTTCTGTAGTACAGTTTCTATTTTCTTTTGTGTTTTGTTATTGTTATTTCATTTGTTATATTCTTTGTTATTCCTTAAACTTTTATCTTGTTTTTGTTTTATTATCATAGTTTATATCCCGTTATCCTTTTTATTTATCTATTTATTAACCATGACCATGGAAACTGAATTCGAAAGCTGTTTGATACAACTTGTGGCAATTTTTTGGGGGGGCGATTTTAATTCTAAGTATTAATATGAAATATAATGAATAGAAAAAACAAACTATAATAACTAAAAATAACTAAAGCAACAAAGACTAACAAAATCCGCCTCAATCGTAATCCACGCTCTAACCTCAATATCGTCATACAGTCAATTCCGTTTCAGACCAGTGTCGCCTGTCGCACGCTCGATCAGCTGGAGAGCTTCGCCGCCATTTGCTGCACTGTCATTGGTCGAGAGGCTTCGCGTTCCCGGGCTGAGATAAATGTTGACCATCCTTCCCGTTCCCGTTCCCGTCAAGCTTCGCGTTCCCGTCGTGTTGTGTAGGCCTGCCTGAGATGTCCATGTCTTAACTTTCTTTACGTTCCCGTTCGCGTTCGCGTTCCCGTTCCCGGGCTATTGTGAAGCGGCCTTAAGGTCCTAGAACTGTTCCCTGTGCAATACCCCGGGCGGTTCTAATGGCACTGGATCGGTTTTCACCTGATACTACGACTTGTTGACGACCTGAAAGATATTGTGAGAACCACCGTATCGTGGGTTTAGCGAAGCCCAATGCTTTCATTTTCTCTAGCAGGATATCATGATCGACCGAGTCAAATGCTTTACTGAAATCTAAGAGAATAAGTATTGTTAATTTACCGTTGTCAATGGCGATTCTGGCCTCTTCAATTAAGCTTAAAAGCACAGTTCCTGTACTTCTGCCTGATCGGAAACCATGTTGATGTTCACTTAAGAGATTTTTGCTGTCTAAATAGTTCCTTATTTGATGTCGTGCAATTTTTTCTAATACTTTAGATATTGTAGGTAGAATACTAATAGGTCTGTACTCAGGAGGATTTGTTGATTTAGGAAGAGGATGGACAAGTGCAGTTTTCCAAGAGGTCGGATAAGTTCCACTTATGAGAGAAAAATTTATTATATCTGTTACAATGGGATATATTATTTCGGCACAAAGTTTCAGTAATTTGGCATTAATATTGTCTACTCCAGAGGCGTTTGATTTTAGACTCTGAATAGTTTTAAGGACGTCAATATGACTTGTACACGCGAAGAAAAATTCTTCTGGAGTATTTCTAGAATGGAACTGTAAGTTTGATAGAGTCATGCTTTTTAATGAACTTTCGAAATGGGGAGCCATATTAGCGAAACGTTGGTTTAGGGAGTCTAGAGGTATATCAATTTGAAGCGGTGCTCGTGATCTGCCTATGCCAAGAGTGCGTAGAGATTTCCATACTTGTTTCGAGTCGCCATTTGTACCCAAAACTTTGTGGTAATATTTACATTTCGCGTTTCTCAATTTTTGTGTAACAACATTTCTTAATTTTTTGTATTTACTTCTGTCGTTTTCGCATTTTGAATTTCGAAAAATTTTGAAGGCAGCGTCCCTTTGTTTCATTAAGCCACGTATTTCCTCTGTTATCCAAGGTGCCGGCGGACGCGTTGCACGAGCTTTTCTTACGGGTATGTGTCGATTAATCAGCTCCGTCAATTGATGAGTAAAAGTATTTACTTTTCTATCTAACGAACTTTCTTGAGAGACAAGATGCCAGGGCATAGACATACCGTCAGAGAGAAATAATTCAAGATTGAATCTTTTGAAGTCGCGGTATTTGAAAACTGTTGGCGAATATCTAGGGCATTTCATATTGTATGAGACGTATATGAGATCGTGTTTAGATATTCCAGGAACTGGTGATTGGCCATGAAATTTCACTTTGTCAAGATTCGATACAATGATGTGATCTATCCAAGTATCTGTGCTGATTGTATGGTGAGTTGCATTTAGTGGTAAGATAGAAAGATTCATTTCGCCAAAAATACGTTTGAATTTGTCGGCATGCGACGAAGATTTCAGAAGATTACAATTGAAATCGCCCATCAGTATTATGTTATCGTATTTACTTGAGCAAAGCGCAATTTCTTTGTCGATAGCTTCGATATTCCCTGTTTTCGGAGGACAGTACACTACGCCTAGGGCACATTTTTTGTTAAATATGGAAATTTCAATAAAGAGATATTCGTTATTCTGATTAACGTTATCTTCTGATGAAGTTATGTATTTATAAGTGAGATCATCGCGAAGGTAAATACCGACACCACCTCCCTGAGACGCGATATGTGGGTTCCGGTCACTTCTAAGAAAACGGTATCCAGGAATTGTGACAAGTGTTGTAGCAAGTGAGATCTTTAGCCACGTTTCGCTAATAAGGAGAGCATGAAAACGGTGGGTTGAAATTAGTTCTCGCACTTCATCAAAATGACAATATAGCGATTGAGCATTTACGTGACCTACAAATAAAGTTCGCGATGAAGATTTTGATATGGAGGCGTAAGTATTATGAGGAAGTGTTATTGGTTGATTGCTTTGTCCATGTAATGAGGAAAGGTGTAGGGGCGGATTCATGCTGGTGGCCATGCTTTCAGAAAGGTTGTAGAGAAAAGATGAAGGAAGAAAAGATGCTTAGAGGAGTGGGAAGGAAAGAGAGGATCCTTGGAAATTCCAAGCTAAGGGAGTGTTAAGCTGTGGGGTAGGGGTGGGGAGCGCTCTTACTCAGTCGGAAATGGCCTGCAAGTCGGCAATTGTCTGCGCGCGGGCTTTCCTGCTACCTGCTTTGATGACTATTGTGCCATCTTCCGTCCAGACGTTCCGCAGGCCAAATTTATCAATGGCCGCTCTCAGAACCTCCAGACGGGATCTTGTGAGGTCTTCTCGTATTGTGACACCGGTATTTTTCAACTGTCTTTTCTCCCGAAAGACTTCACGACGCTTCCTGTAACTTACAAATTTTACAATGAGCGGTCGTGTTTTTCCTGGGATCTTGGGTCCTACTCTATGACATCTATCAATGTCGTTCAGGCTCAAATCGACACTTATCTGTTTTGCCACATCAAGCGCAAGTTGATCTGGGTTTTCATTATCCTTTTCCTTGACTCCGAAGATCCGCAAGGAATTCCGCCGCGTATACATCTCAAGTTGGTCTGTTCTCACGTCAAGCTCTGCTTTCAGATTTTTAATTTCTCTGTCTCTGTCTTCAATTTCCCTGCGCAAATTATTTATTAAATCAGTGTTAAAATTCATGCTTTCCTCTAACTGCTTGGCGACCATTCCAGTGAGGACCGCCGCCAAGGAGTCGAGAAAGGCAGGGCATTTAACAACTTCCTGAACAATTGAATTTATTTCTACTTGCAGATTGTTTTGGTTACTCTTAGTAGTTCCTCTGGTATTCGATGCCATGCTGAGAAGTGAAGAATAAAGAGAGAAAAAACTACCCAAATTGAATTAAATAAGTATAAGTAGAGTTTAAAAGGAGAGGTTCACAAAATATTAGAGGAAAATTCTAAGTTACGTTAAAGGAAGTAAATTTGAAAGAATTGCTAAATTTATTAAACCAACGAATAGGTTTTAAAGTTACGTGCAGCGAGGATCAGATTCAGACAGAGTTGCTATATGAAATGGAGAGTAAAGAGAGTAGAGTGGAAAGAAAACTAGGGATTTGAAAGTACGAGTTACTATTAAGAAAACGATCAAAAAGAGAATACCAGGAAAGCGATAGTATAAAACACAATACTTATCTTTAAGCTTTTACGTTGCGACGACTGGGCCCGTGCTGTACACTGTGCCGTTGACCACCTGCGGAAAACTACCTGCGCCTAAGCTCGGAGCGCTCCGGGACGATGTTCACTGGACGAGGGACATCCACAGACTGGGATGGACAGGTATTCACATGACTGATATTTTTTGCGGTTTGATGTTTTACGTGTGCAGGGTGCTGGCCTACAGCCCCCTACAACCCCCAATCCTGGAGGACCGTAGCTTTTCTTTCAAGGGTTTCCATCCCTTAGGCTGATTGCTTTCACCATAGCTTATGGAGTCCAGCCTACTCCTTATTTACTCTTGAGTGACGATTTAATTCCCAAGGTTAGTGAACCTTACTTTCCACTGTTGGATCATCCGCCATTCATAATTGGATGCTTCTGGGGTGGTTACCGCATGAGGCCTTCCTACTACACTCTAAAGAAATAAGGAAGGAAGAATAGGAAAGACGCTCCAGCCCTCGAAACCTAATAGCGTCGGAGTCAGAAACAAACAAGAGTTGGCCAAGGGAGGCCGATAGAATGCATAAAAGCATTGTGGCATAAGTAGTTAAAGATGTCACAATGGTAGATGATAGAACCATAACGATATGAACATATCGTTACGGGGGAAGGACACAAAGGATAGGAAGGATTAGGCGGTTAGGATTGGGATGGAATGGGGCGTGGTAGGACGCAACTTACTCTGGCCTCTCAGATTTGGCCTGTCCTGCATGGGTGACCCTACCAGTAGTCATGCATTCAAAAAAAGCATGCTACCGCCGGCTTAGCCCTCCACCTCACTGAAGCACGAAGGCCTCCCCGCCCGCACGAATAGTGCTACTTCAAGGCGGTGTCCTCAGGGGGGGGAAATATAATCAAAGAATTTAATAATAAAGTAAGATTTGTAATTGAAATAATACAGCATTAAAGAAATTAAATTTTGTTCTAATTCAATAAATTGAATTATTAACATGCGAGATTGGTTTCATTCCGTCATTCTTGCAAGTTACCTCTAGTTTCTCTATTACGAAATTCGTTCTCTGTCTGAATACAACCATTATTTGCAGGGGTGCTCATGAATTGGAGCTAGGGGAGTTGGCAAAACTAATAATGATGATATCATCTTTTCTTATCGTACGTAGCAAAAAGCCCAAGAGATGCATAAACGCATGAAACAACTTCATAAAATAGTATGTGAAAGTTCAATATCGGAAACTACCGTATTCTAAGAACTCATTTATCTCATACAGAATGTGGCGTATCCCCCACGGCATACACATATCGTCACTGAGACGATGATCCAGGCAACGCAATGGCCATTGGAACCAACTGATGATTCTGGGTCGCTTTGTTCGTCGCTCTCTACACCCGGCCATTATTAGTCACCTCTTTGCATGCGAAGCTCTTTGGCCGGGAGCAAAGATTGAACTGCAGGGGAGGTCGCGAGGTAATCGGCAGCGGCGGGGTGGTCCGTGCGCGGGACTGGGTCGGCCGCCGTCGCTTGCTGCGGGCTGTGGCGGGGGAGCGTGACGCGAGTGCGTGGCGGGGACGCGTGACGTGGGCGCGTTGCGGGGACGCATGACGGGGGCGCACGGCGGGGACGCGTGACGGGGGCGCGTGGCGGGGGCACGTGGCGGAGGCGCGTGGCGGGGAGCGCGTGACGGGGAGGGGGCGCGTGGCGGGGGCGCGTGGCGGGGGGGCGCGTGGCGGGGGCGCGTGGCGGGGCGCGTGGCGGGGGCGCGTGGCGGGGGCGCGTGGCGGGGGCGCGTGGCGGGGCGCGTGGCGGGGGCGCGTGGCGGGGGCGCGTGGCGGGGGCGCGTGGCGGGGCGCGTGGCGGGGGCGCGCGGGCGGGGCGCGTGGCGGGGCGCGGGGCGGGGGCGCGTGGCGGGGGGCGTGGCGGGGGCGCGTGGCGGGGCGCGTGGCGGGGGCGCGTGGCGGGGGGCGCGTGGCGGGGGCGCGTGGCGGGGGCGTCGGCGGGCGCGTGGCGGGGGCGCGTGGCGGGGGCGCGTGGCGGGGCGCGTGGCGGGGGCGCGTGGTGGGGGCGCGTGGCGGGCGCGTGGCGGGGGGCGCGTGGCGGGGGCGCGGGCGCGTGGCGGGGGCGCGTGGCGGGGCCGCGTGGCGGGGGCGCGTGGCGGGGGGGCGCGTGGCGGGGGCGCGTGGCGGGGGCGCGTGGCGGGGGCGCGTGGCGGGGAGCGCGTGGCAGGGGGCGCGTGGCGGGGGCGCGTGGCGGGGGGGAGGCGCGTGGTGGGGGCGCGTGGTGGGGGCGCGTGGCGGCGGCGCGTGGCGGGGGCGCGTGGCGAACACGTGACAGGGGCAGTGACGGGGCGCGGGAGCGGGGCAGGGCAGGGGGCGCGTGATGGGGGCCCGTGGCGAGGCGCGTGGCGGAGGGTGCGTGGCGGGGTGCGTGGCGGGGTGCGTGGGAGGGACGCGTGGCGGGGCGGGGCGAGGGCGCCCCGTGGGAACTGGCCGCCCTTGTTGCGCAGCATCAGCACGCACGGCCCATCGGCTCACCGTCATTGATTTTCCCTCAATGCTCCTATTCTAATTGGCCCGCACAAGACCGTGCGCCCACACCCGCACGATCGAACCTCGACACTCCTCTGTCATCTACCTGCTGGTGCTGGCTGAATTAACGAAACAGACCTTCCTGTTTTTCGCGAGCGGAGGGGTAAATGTCAATCAAGACATTGATTTTATACATAATATTATGTGAGGGGATACAGTAATTATAAAAACAATATGGTGTAACTAAAAACAGTCTTAGTACAGTTTTAATCCTCGAGAGGTTAAATGGTCAGAAATATTTAGCATTAAGCTGGAAGCCCAAAATATTTCTTTGTGAGCAATAAACCTTGTCGTTTTGTATGCAATTATGACAGAAAAACCGATCTGCATGTAGTAGCTGAAACATGCGGTGATTCATGAGTTTACAACACAAAAATTGTATTGAGGAAGCATTTTAACAAAATATAACCAGGCACTATCCAGTGTATCTAAACTATGCAACGTTGCGCATATGCGAAAATTACTAAGGGTTGTCAGCCATTCATGTCCCCTCAAGGTCTGTTCAAAATAGAAGTGCATACCATATGGGTACATGAAACGAGCTAAGAGGGGAAAGAGCAAAGAAAAGAGGAAAAGAAGACGAATGAAGAAAGGAAGTGTAGCCCTTTCTGGTGAAAACAACTTTATAAGAAAGGAAGGGACCTCTTCGCATTCCGCCGTTTCAAGCAGTCCCTCTACCATAGACTAAAGAAGACTATACATCGGCCGCCTGCTCCTCCCTCCGCCGTCTTCCCCTGCAGTTTCCGCCCCCACGCGGCGTCCGTGGCGCCCCTCTCCTCCTTCGTTCGTTCCTCCCACTCCCACCCCGGGCGCCCATCCCCTCCGTCTTAGAGCCTCAACGTGCCCACACCCCCCTCCGCGCGCCCCGGCTCGGCCCTGTTTCGATCCCGGTGGCCGCCCCTCCGCGCCCTCCCCTGCCCCGCGCGCGACGCAGACGCGACGCGCCGACTTTTTACCGTTTCGCCTTTGTAATCTTTGCTTTCTTCGCTCTGGTACCCCCTCCTCGACGTGTGCCCTCCCTACCTTTTCGCTCGCCGGCCCCTCAACTCACACCTCTCGCCCTTGGCTCTCCAGCCCCATGCCCCGCCCCACCCCGCTCTACCCCGTTTCGCCCAGCCGCGCCCCGCCCGCCCCGCCCCGCCCCGCCGTGCCCCCGCGCCGCGCCGCGCCGCGCCACGCCGCTCGCCTGCGCGCGTGCGTCACTCGCGCCTAATGCGGGTGGCGGAGCTGCTCCGATGGCGGCTGCACTGCCAAACCTGTTGCAGTGGACCGTCGACGGGGCTGGTGACCAGAGCGGCGGCCCCCCGCCGGAGGAGGAGGACGGCGCGGCCATGAGTAAAGACGGGCGCGAGGACGAGGGCGGCGGTGGGGGCGGGGGCGGCGGGGAGGGCGCGCACGTGGAGCGCGTGCCCATCACGGCGTCCGTGGTGGTCGAGGGCCCCGACCGCCGCCCCAGCCAGGACTTCTGCGAGGGCCACAGTGAGTAGCCTCTGCCGGCGGCCTCCGCTGGGACGCGCGCGCACCTTGCCCGGCTGCAGGTCGATGGCCCGTGGGCCGCTTTGGATTTGATATATTCTATTGGATATTTTCACTTATATTTTGAAATGATTTGAAATTATTTAAGATTTGGTGCCAGGCACATTTTATCAATCTGAATTAACGGAATAACTATTATGCTGAACATATTTTTCGTATTAACACACCGAATTCTAGTCGTGCAGTAACAGGATTACAATTTTAATTACAATCAATTATTAAATGAATTACTATGTGTTCTAATTATAAATGTAATACAACTCATAAAGGTAACATTCCGTTAAAGCGTGAATTTCTCCAAAATTACTTGAAATGTATTTTTGCAATTTAATGTTTTAGTGAGAAACAAGCACCTACGCATGACCAAAACTAAGCGTCCAATGTTTAATGTCTCACGTGTCAACATTGCTATCATTGATTATCTCTTACACGAAGTGTTCTGATTACACGAGAATCAACAATTACAATATCTTATACATTCGTTGTATTAAGGTTCACGCAGTGAAGTTGTGAAATCCAGGCAGAACACGTTTAATCTTGTATTCACGTGTTCTTCACGTTATTTTTTCAAATAAAAATCTCATTGTGATGATCAGGAAGAGGAAAACCATCAGTTGTTTAAAAACAAACTCCTGAATCGCTTCAGAAAAACCTCTTCTGGGCGGAAGAAAAACTGGGAAGGAACAATTCGGTATGAAGGGGTATAAAGCATTGATACTTTTCTTACAAATATAATTATTCATTTAAAAGATTATTATGGTAAAATTTCAGCATGAAAAGAGTTACAAATGTTTACTCGACAATGATTTGAATGCTATTATTGTGCCTGAAAACGTATCTAATAATATGAAACAAATACTTGGGAAATACATTTTTAGTTATTTCGAATTTAATGATACATTTATGTATATTTACAAGTTAATTGGTGACGTTCTGATAGTGATATAAAAGAATAACAAAATGTATGTGGACTTCAGCGATACTGATATTTCTGTTGAAAATAATTACTATTGCGTATTTTGGTACTTGCACCTTTTGTTGCACCTTTATATGCACCTATTGTTAACTGGATCGGTTATAAGAAAAGTTCCGTTTCGTAAATGAAAAGTCAATATTTCAAGTTAGAAGAAAGATGTTTCCAGGAATCAGTGACTTGTACAAGATATCACATGCAGTTATATCAGTTACATGCTGAAATATAAGTACCACGGAGATAAATAAGTTTCGCTTCCATCCATAAAAATCCTATAAATAATCCTTTTTTTCAAAGATATTTTTAAACTGTCATTTTCCATTTCTAAATCATGTAGTATTTGAAAAGCAGTAGCGGCAAAGTTGGTTCAGAGCATCATCAAATGTCAGTGCAGTGCCTCTGATTAGGAGATCCTAAGGTTCGAGTCCCAACGGTAGCAGAATTTTCGACACTACCTACATAATTAGGTCGAATTCACCCGCTGTCTGGAGGAGAATTGTAGGGACCGGCTGCTCTGAATGGTAGTTTTCCGTGGTTTCTTCGATCTACACCAGGCGAATGCCGAAGCAGTACCCTAACAAACGGGCCATGGGCAGTGCGAGAACTTTCCTTCCTCTTCCTTGTCCTTTCTTCACCCCTTACTTAGACACACTTACACTACATTACCACACATCAGAGAGAGAAGTCGGGAGCTTAGAGCTTGTCCTGGCTGGGGCAGTGCCATGGTGGTGGGAGATACCTAGTTGTTGAAAATCCCCGCAAGCTGACGTAGGACAGTACCGGATCTCGCCGTCCAGCGGAGGGAGATCGCCACCACCTCCGGCGATAAAAACAAGCACTATATTTACAGGAATTATGACCTTAGCAATTGACGCGCCACGAATCACTACCCTATCAATACTTCAGTTGAAAAGTGGTTGAGCTATTGCTTTATCGATTTGTTTGTAACTTTTTCACTTTTCGAAATTTCGAATATTTCAACGAAAATGAGACCAGTGCCATTTCTGACAAAAAAAATGAAAATGTTGAAGCTGCATGTAAAGTGCGGGTTCCGGGGTATAACGGTTAGCATATCGGGCTGTTTTACCCAAGTTTGTGAGTTCAACCCCGATCAAAGCCGTGGATTTGTAAGGGCGAAAAAATCCTTCGTACGCCTTCCTTCGAAGGAAAGTAAAGCCAGTTGTCCCATTTACTGCATTTAAAAGATCAAGCCTCAAAGAAGCCTCTGAGCTAAATTCAAATCGCCTGTTTCGTCGCCCGAGATGATACCTTCTTTTTCCGCTAGATGGGGAATGAAGCTTTAGTCGTTTTACTGTATCAACTTGTAAAGAACATATATACCGAAAATAGAAATAGAAATAGTTTAAATTCTCGTAACCGAAATCATATTTCATTTTATATCAATTTGTTTTCTTTTCCAAATTTGTTAAGGAACATTTTCTTATGAATCATGAGTTTATGTAAAAAAAGGAACCAAGTACCATTTCTGTGAGTCATTTTGAATGCTAGTAGTTTTGTATACGTTTTTCATGTCATTATTTTTACTTTTTACATTTTACTGCTTTTTACTTTCAATTTTAAATGAGACTTAAAATACACTAATTTGTGTATAGTACAAGAGTTTCAACTGCGAATGGTATACAGTACTTGTGTTTGTAGTAAAGGAGAGAGAATACTAGTCACATCACTATATAGACCGGGTGTTGATAACCGATCCATTTATTTAGATTTTATTTTTCTAGATAAACAACATCATTTTGTTTTCAAACACGGTGATATATTTTAAAATGAACGACTGCGTGAATGAAGTCCATTGTTTGTACTTCATGCCTGCTGGAGGAGGAGCGCAAGGTATTATTGAACGCGCTCTAATTGGCAACATTTGACGGAAACAATAGAAAGCATATGAGTGTATTAATTTAAAAAAAAGATTGAACGGGACATTTTTTGAAAGCTTTTGCCTTTCCGGAAATTCAGCTACTCTTTCACATACCTGCAAACCACCGAAAAAGAGTTATATATTTATGTTTATATTTATTCTTTAAGTTGTCAACTTGATTCTGGTTATAATATAAATATTGTTTTCTTGGTAAATAAAAATATAAAAAGTCATTTAAAATGTAAGGAACAAACTATTGTATTTATACCAAACGCTCAATTCATATTGTTATACAGCTTTTTATTGTTTGCCAACTTTATATATCAATCAGTAAATAAGTATATGATCTATTTTTCGTTTTGGTTGGCTTAACTTATAAATATAATGAAAGAGTTTTCACTTTATTTATTCTTATTTATTCACTTTCTTAAAAAACGTTTCAACCATTTTTGTATATTGTCATCAGACTCTGAAATGTACAAATACGACAAATTAAGTAGAACACAGCAATCACAATCATTAAACATTTAATTATATGAGTAAGTCACCTGTAAATTTGATACGACTGTATTCCCTGTAAATAAATGATCGTTTGCAATGGGATCGTTTGCAACCGGATTGATGCCCGTTTTTCCAAACCTGGATATGAATATTAATTCAGCAATCACCATGTCTTCGCGGGAAAGCGTTTTTGTTAAGATGTAATGATGATGAAGGCGGTGAAAATACTGACGTGAGAAATAGAGGGAATGGGACGACCTTGAGGAAACCTGCTCTCTACCCGCTCTGCCTAGCCCATGGAGAGCCCGAGTTTAACCGTTCGCCCAGGGGCAAAAACCTAGCGGCTGCTGAACTAAGAGTCCCCATCCGTCGCTAGAAAGTTTTCTACCTGTCGTGCCAGAGATCTCTACAGCATATTCTAGAGCACGACTGGGGCTACTCCCGAGTGCATATTGTGGTGTTCTCTCTTCCTCTTTCGTCTTCCTTTTACTTATTTTTATTTTATATCCTATTTATTTATTTATTTATTTATTTATTTATTTATTTATTTATTTATTTATTTATTTATTTGTTTATTTATTTATTTATTTATTTATATTTTCTTAGTGCTTCATGCTTTCACAAACATATACCTTTTTTACATAAACAGTGACAAGGAGGAACCAGAGAGGGCAAAGCAAGAAACCAGAGAATAGTAATTTATGCAATTACAATTATGCAAAAGAAGGGAAGAACAGGACTGGCTGTTGGTGGGGGGTTTCTAGGAAATATCGCGCGGTGCAGAGGCACACGAGAAGTGGGCGTTGTATCCATGCCAACGAGAGGCTCTCGGGTGAGTCGGCCGACCTGCCCCCCTCCCTCCAGCCGCCGAGCTTCCCAGGCGACTGCGGGTTCTTCCTGACGAACGAACTGCATTTGCGTCAGTCCAGTCCAGTCAAATTGTAGAAAATAAGAGAAAGTTTTGGTGTAGTTTTGATATTTGGTTCCTATATTTTTTGGGGTCGCTGAACACGAATATCAGGTTTGCCAAGAAAAGTTTTGTCTAGAAATACGTTTTTTAAGCAAAAAATACGTAAATACCACACCTTTTGTCAGTTTTTTCAAAATAACTCAAAAGCCATCCATTTTTCGTAATTAATGGTCCTATACAAAATGAAAGAAGATAAAATTACCTACATTTAATGTCCGTAAGAATTGTTTCTCCGATAAACGATTTAGCCGTGAGAACACCACGAAATTTGGTGATGTAAGCGAAACACATGAAAAGCGGGAATTATCCTATTTTATCTCAATATAACTTAAAAGCTATCAATTTTTCGCAAGTATTAACCGGATATGAAATGAAGGAGGTTAAAATTGCCTACAATGTGTATGTACAGTTTTCTTCTAGGATCAATGGTATTGCCGTTAGTGTGCAAAATATCCCTGAATGTTACTGTGAAAATGGAACTCAACCTCCTGCACTACATTTATATCCAATGAAGTTGTATGCAAATAAATACAGCGTCGTGTGAATCTGTTAACATTTTAATTGGAAAAAGGGAAGTAGGTAATTAATAAAGCGCAAGGGAAAATCAATATTTTGGAAGTCGAACGTGCCTTTAGCGATGCGTAGGTTCTGAAGGCCTTAGTTTTTATTGATATATATATATATATATATATATATATATATATATATATATATATATATATATATATATATATAAAAATATATATATATAAATATATACCGATATGTCACATGAAAATAAACTAACATTTATTTGTAGACTATATGGTGGAACATGCATTAGGAAATATCACGAGAGCAAGGGCTTAGCAACGACCGTGAATAAACAATGTAGTTTTTGTTTTTTGTAAATGCATTAAGAGGTGGCTGGATGCCGAAAGTAGAAAATTTGGGATTGGGCGAAGAAGTTTAGACGATCGAAAGGTCAGTTACACCAAAATATAACGAACGTATGGATTGGCTGGGTGAGAGAAGGACGGTCAAATGTTATGAAAAAAGAGGAAGGTAGTTTAATACGAAGTCTTCAAGGGTGAATCATGCAGGAAGATTTGATTCTGACCGGCATCGCGTTTCTGAACTGATCGTAGGTTCGTGAGAGGGAACGAGTATAATACAGATAGTCAGAATCGGGTTATCAGATCGTGAAATTTTAAGGACAGTAAATGATATTGCATGTGGAAGTAATATTGATGCATAAATTGGGACTTTGTCGGGAGTGGTAATCGAGTAATAGATTTCGGGACTGTCATAGGACGTAATCGGGACTGATAATTTTGATAGTTTGAGACCAGCTTGGATAGGGGCAGAAGAGGATTTCTTGGGACTTTGGACTACGGCAAGCTCGCAAGATATTTCGACTGAGAAGTCTACGAGGGACATCAACGAAGAATAGATAAGTTAACCGCGGTATAAAACTGTAAATTCAAAGATATCTTGATCAAAGGCATAACATCAAATCATTTTATTAAATTCACTAAATTGTTTGCTAAAAAGGTAACAATAAACTTTGTTAAATTTTGTTCTTTAGAAAAGAAAGTGATCTTTCATTTAGTCAATACAAACAGTAATGAACTAGGAATAGAATCATTCTATTTCAGATTCCCAGCTGCGCTGTATAGTCTGCGGATCCTATAATCCATTATAAAGGTAATAGGGGTTACAATATATCGTGACCCATTGACCCAGCAAGCCGGACGCTAAGATCTTTATGTAGATATTAATGTAGAGAAATTTATTTTTTATATCCTGAAAATTTCATAGGAAGAAGTTTCGGAAACGAACATCGTGTCTAAAATTTTGGGTGAACAGCCTGTTATTGAATTTTGTGGCTGAAGACCCTGAGTGAGATCGGCAGCAATTCTCGAAAAGTATTGGTTAAAGAGACTAGCCACTGTTGCCGTATCGTTCACACTTACATCGTTATATTTTAGAACAACATTCTCTGCAGGGTTTCTAGTGGATTTTGTGGTATTTTTTATTATATTCCACATTGCTTTGGTTTTAATATTTGAGTTCAAAATATCCTGATCGTGTTTCATGATTTAGACTGCCTTATGACTTTTCGTAAAAATGTTTTGTATTTTTTACAGTAGATAAGGAAATCTTGAGATACGTTATGACGTTTAGAAATGAAAGAAAGAATTCGCTTGTTTTTACAAGATGTCCTAATCCCTTGTGTTGTCCAAGAATTGCTTTTCCGTTAAATATTTAATTTTCGTTTTTGAAGAGAAAAGCAAGTGTTAAAATGAAATGAAAGAGTTGAAAAAAAAATATATTTGTCGTTTGTATCAACAGTATTATAAACCGCTTCCCATGACTCCTGCATCAAGTAATCAATGAATAATTTTATTTTACTTTTAGTAAACAATCTAGTCATACGTGTATTATTTATTGTGTCAGTGATCGCATTTCTTATAATGGTTAGAATCTGTGCATCGTGGTCACTGTATCCTAAATCTTTTGTTTCAACTTCATATCGAGTAGTAGTTTTGTTAATTATAATTTGATCAATTGCCTTCATCGAATTTTGTGTGATTCGTGTAGGTACAGTACTGGAAACATAAATTGATCGCGGCCGTCTGCGGCTAAGTTCAGCTTTTGCACGGCTTGGCCAGCCCTTGTCATGACGAAACGTCGCAGGCGGAGCCTCACAAAACATCGTAGCCAATCTCAACGCAGGGGGGAGTGGCCTAACAAAATTACGTCGTACAAAATGGCGAGCGCCGCTAGTTCAGATGTGGAAGTATTTTCAAATGAAAAATACTTGAAAGAAACACTTGTATGAACATGAAAGTAAATTCATTGAAATATATATGAACTCATTGCACTTAACCACTGTTAACACAATTCTTTTTGAAGAAATTACATTGATATCAGATAAAATAACACTAATTTTAGAACAATTACGTTCATATAGATATTTAAATTCCAATATTCTTGTCCAAACACAATTTATGAACTTTATCAAATAACAAGTTTACTACAGAATTTTGCGATAAGAAAAACGATTATAATTGCATATTTTCATTTGTTCATATGTATATTACATTTGCAAAAATGCAAAATACTGTCTATCTCGAATCGTTAGGACTTCTAGGGAACCATTTCAATAAAAGAAAGTAAAATTCAAAGACCAGCTGTATATTTCTCATTAAAGTAACAATTAAACTAGATATTAAGAAATTAATTTGCATCTCATGTAAAAATTGTTAGTTTGCTATCATCAAATCAGGGGCAATTTGAGGACACTCCCCGGCAGGGAGAGCGCACATTTCGGAATTGTTTATAAAATTGTTAATTGTTGCAAAATTTTTAATTCGCAGTTTTTGGTTCTGAGACATCAGAAAACCCTTCCCACTTTAGAATTGCAAAATTTGGAAATTGTTTATAAATTTTTGAATTTTACAAAAAAACGTATTGCTGTTTTAAAATTGCCTTTAAACGAGATGTAAAATTCCGCAAACCGATTAGCGCTTTCTTTCGTTTTCGAGATACGTAATTGTTTATAAGAAATTAGCATGTCATAACAACTATTTTTTGGCAGTTCCCACGTTAAGCTTTTCTACAAGCCGTTTTGCAACGTCTCGCTTAGTTTCTCCGGCAAATACATTTCAAGTTCCTAACGGGGTGGAGAGGACAAGCGGCCACAACGCATGCGTTAATTGCCACGAAAATTGTTGCTGGTTAGATATTCCTGTTTTTCAGCTCCTTAATTTTTCATTTTATTCTAAATACTTTAAGTTCCATTTGTTTAACAATTACAGCATAAATTTTAAAATAATACTCGAGTCGGCTACTGAACAATCTCATAAGCTGTTTTTCAACTTTCGATGTTGCTGTTGCTCATAAGCTGTTTTTTAACTTTGGATTATTCATGTATCGTTGACACACGTGTTATTATAAATAAATTCTCTGGCAAATTTCAAAACACTGATACTGTTATCCTGCAAATTTGAAGGTTTCTTTGTGGTTGGATGAATTCTATTCAGTAGTGCAAAGTGTATGCCAATATGTTTAACGTCTAGCGAGGAAATTCATTATCAACAAATTATTTTGCAAAATGCTTTTGGACAGAGCGGTGGCATGAAAGATCATTTTCGTATTTATTCCATGAGGCAAGTTTTAGGCAGCAGATACATACTGTGTATTAATTTTAATTTTGGTGAAATTGAATCATATGTGAATTTTCAAATAGAACTATACATTTTTTACCTGTAATGAATATATCAATAGAGAAATTCAATGACGTCTCATTTGTTAATAATTTGAAGAGTAATAATGTATATTTGGCCTCGGGCTTGAGCAATCCTTAACTCTAAGGCAAGCAACGCTTATAATTGGCTCTTCTAGTAATTCAAGTGGCCTAGCCTCGGAAGATTTCTCCGTTCTCCTCGCCTTAAAAGGTATAAGAGGCGGAGTCTGTAGAATGTGGCACCAATCCAATAACATTTCCCTCCCCTGGAGAATGCTTCGTTACTCCCTTTTGTAGGAACACGTTCTTGTCGTGTATTAAATTGTGAAAAATAATTTAAATTCAATATAATAAACGAATAAGAGTTTTGTTTGCATTGTAATGCTGCACACATTTAAATATAAAAATAAGACATGCAACTAAACAGTATACACATGTTTTAGGAAGACGAAAATTCTTTCTTATTATAACACTCATTTGTATACATTTCACAGACAATATTGAGAAGTACACCATCAATCTGATGATTTGTTCTGGTAATAATCGATCTTATACCTAATTGACATGTAATGATAGAAATGTTTAATGTCTGGTATGGGAAATTAAGCATGAGCTCAGGTAATTTTAATGAGAGAGCAATTTTGTGATGAAAATAGTTTTTTAATGCATATATTCCAAATCCATATACTTCCTTACATTAATTAACGTTGTTTCCATTTCCATTGAAGGCAAGGACATAACATTCCTCACGCGCCTATGTTTTGAAATGACCCTCAGAGAGGTCACTTGCTCTAGTCGCCGTGTTATTGAATTGAACTCTTGAAATGTTCTGTTCATACAGTAGTTCCCGAAACACGTAAATTCCAACAGCAATCAAATTATAATTAACAAAACCACAACTAGATATAAAATAATAACGAATAATCTAGGTTACAGTGACCACGATGTACAAATTCTTACAATTACTAATAACATGAATACTGACACAATAAATAAAACACGCATATGCAGACCATTTACTACAGTTAACATAAAGTTATTTACGGACTACTTGCTGAAAGAATCATGAGAGGCAGTTTATAACGCTATTGACACAAATGAAAAATATAATTTATTTTTCTCAAAGCTTTCATTTCTCTTTAACGCATGCTTTCCTATTAAAAAGAGAAAATTAAACATTTCACGAAAAAGTAATACTTGGATCACAAAAGGAATTAGAACATCGTGTAAAAATAAACGTACTCTCTACTTTATTTCTAAACGTCATGACATATCTCAAGATTTTCTTATCTACTTTAAAAAATACAAAACATTGTTACGAAAAGTCATAAGGCAGGCTAAAATCATGAAAAACGATCAGGATATTTTGAACTCAAATAATAAAACAAAAGCAATGTGGAATATAATAAAAAATACTAACAAATCAACTAGAAAACCCGTAGAGAATGTTGTTTTAAAATATAACGATATAACTGTGAACGATTCGGCAACAGTGGCTAATCTCTTTAACCAATGCTTTTCGAGAATTGCTGCCGATCTCACTAAGCGTCTTCAGCCACAAAATTCAAAAACAGACAGTTCACCCAAAATTTTAGACACAATGTTCGTTTCCGAAACTTCTTCCTATGAAATTCTCAAAATAATCGGTAAACTAAAAAATAAATATTCGTCCGGTTTAGATGAATTCCCAGATTCTTTGTTAAAGACTTGTGCGTATGCCATTATACACCCGTTAACTCACATATTTAATGCATCTTTATGCACTGGAACGTTTCCAGATATTTTCAAAACAGCTAAAATTAAGCCGCTTTTCAAAAAAGGCAACAAAAATGAAATACAAAATTATCGGCCCATCTCTCTTCTATCAGTTTTTTCAAAAATATTAGAGAGACTTTTTTACGTACGAATGGAAACCTTTCTCACTAAACACGACGCGCTTTCAGATTGCCAACATGGATTTAGAAAATCAAAATCAACGGAAACAGCTATATTTTCTTTTCTTAAAGATGTCGCCTCATCATTGGATCAAAACGAGGCACCTATTGGATTATTTTTAGATCTCTCAAAAGCTTTTGACGTCATTGATCATGACATTTTACTTTCCAAATTACCTTCATATGGAATTCGTGGTATTGCTCTAGATTGGTTATGTTCGTACCTTAAACAACGATCTCAGAGAGTTGAAATACCTTACTGGAATGATGGAACATTACGTACGCACCTTTCCGACTCTTTGCCCATTGCATGTGGAGTTCCTCAAGGATCGATTTTAGGCCCTATTCTGTTCCTACTTTACGTAAACGATATGCCCTCGACGATTCGAAACGGAAGAACGGTTCTCTTTGCGGATGATACGAACATCCTTTGCAATAAAGAAACCGTAAATAGTACAATATCAGATGTTTCAAATTGGTTCCGAAATAACAAATTAATAGTAAACGAAAAGAAAACGGTTTTAATGCAGTTTTCCATATCAAACAAACAATTCTGTGCTCCATTGAAAATGAGCAGTGTACCATTGTCTGATGTTAAGGCAACAACATTTTTAGGTCTCTCAAATCAGTCAAACCTTAAATGGAACGTCCATTTAAATGAATTGAACACAAAATTAAGTTCATTATGCTACGCGTTCAGAATTCTTGCAAATTCAGTCAGCCTTCATACTGCTCGTTGTGTATACTTTGCGAATGTTCATTCCCGCCTGAGATATGCCATAATATTCTGGGGAAATACATCTTATAGCTCCCAGACTTTTAGATTACAAAAACGAATTGTACGAATAATAATCAAATCCCACCCACGTGATTCATGTAAGCCTCTCTTCATTAATCTAGGAATTCTACCATTACCGTGTCTTTTTATTTACGAATCAGTGGTTTTTGTAAAAAATGACTTGCTGAAGGGCGGGAATATTTTTTCAGAAAATGCCGAAGTCTATTACTATAACACTCGACGGAGAAATCATATTCATCAGGTGACAGTATCAACAGCTCATTACAAAAAATTCACATACAATACATGTACATTATTTTACAACACTTTGCCAGATGACATTAAACGATTAAATTCAATAGAAAAGTTTAAATCACAAGTGAAATCGTTTCTGCTGCATAACTGTTTCTATACAATTAGAGACTATACTGAGCATCACAAGAAAAGTAACATTATTTTTAACAATGATACATAATGCATTATTTACCATTTGGACTGTATAAATGAGTATAAACAACCTGTAACAACTATTGTACTACAGCTTCCGGGTCAATGACCCCCATCTCGATCAGGTTTTTCGTCCAGTTTTCCTGATCCATTGAGCAAATGCTGAGATGGCTCCTTGTTTTGCTTCTGGACATAAATGTAACTTCATTTTCTGTGCACGTCTTCTAGAATTCAGTGGGAAATACAATTATTCAAATTATCGTTTCCATGTTGTCGCGGCAGGAAGTAATAAGAGCCAAAATTTATTGCTTATTTATCTTTGAAAATAGATTTTATTACATGGGAGTTTTTTTTGTTGTTTTTTTCTCCCTTTCAAAATTCAAAATTTATTGCTTATTTACCCTTGAAAATAGATTTTTTTACATGGGAGTTTTTTTTTTCTCCCTTTCAAAATTCAAAATTTATTGCTTGTTTATCCTTGAAAATAGATTTTATTACATGGGAGTTTTTTTTCTTTTTTTCTTCCTTTCAAAAATTCAAAATTTAAGTAGTATATGACTTAGTGTAGGGATCACAGAATTTTGAAAATGTGCACACAATTCACTTTTCCCTATAGCACGTCATACGCAGTTTTTAACTGTTTTTTAAAAAAACAGTTAAATAAATAAATAAATAAATAAATAAAAATAAATAAACAGGCGAACTCAAACTTATAGTAGTCAAACCCTACTTTCACACATTAGTAGATACCGCGGACTGTGAGACCGCACGTAAAGTTCGAAACAGACTTCATTCTCGTTCATGAGCATGTGTTAATCTGTCCAACTTTTTTTGTGTCGGAGGGGCTGTGATTCTTGGGGAGATAATAGTGTAGTGGACATGGAAACCACTCTCTGCACCTAAGCGAGTTCGTTTCCTAGTGTGGACAAAACTTTTGGGGATTGGAAACCTTTCTGCGGACTTCATGAATTATTATAATATTGCGATACCAAATAGTGCGTCCTATTATCATTATAGTTTTAATTCAATTTTTTGTCTTTCATTTTGTTTGCATTTTAATCAGTTTTCTGTTTCTTATATAATTTTGTTAATGTATTCTAGGAATGGGGTTTAACTGATGCCAATGTTATTCTTGATTTAAGCTATATTGCTGTTTCCAAGTACTCGCGGTTCAAGTCACGTCTTATTGCGATCGGTGAGCTGAAGAATACCTGCTTTAAGAGTGGACTGACAATATGCAAAGCTTCAGAAAAAAAATTTCAGAATCTCGAAGGGAATATTGATGACTAAAATAAAAGATTGTAAAATGTCGCGATCGTAATAGTTGTGACTGTCAATCAAATAATATCCTAGCTGAATCTATAGCAAGGGCGGTCAGTTTTGCCCACATGGGCATTCGTGTTCCTATTTATGCCTCGCGGGTGCTGCCACTCAAAATCGTCGCTGCAGCGGGCAACGAAAGAAATTTTTGCGCGGAAACATTCCTGGGAGGTGGGAAACTCAATTACAAAAGAGAACAATGTTTTCATGAGGTTTTTATTAAATAAAGCATAATAACTGTTGTAAAAAGTGCTTATTTATTGGAAAAAAGAAAAATTCGTAATGAAAATTTTCTGAGAAATAGGATTATACAGAGTCCCACCAACTATGGGCCACCTCATAACTTCTAAACGGTTCCCGATATCGCAATGCAGTTTTTGCTTAACAATGCGGAATCATGGGGGAAGTAATGTGCGGTAGAGATATAATTCAAAATAATTTTAGTTTTCGAGAAAATTAATTATCTTTGATTTTTTAAACGGGACCATATATTTTTTCACTTGCGATAGATAATCATAAATAGACGGATGCATTGATGTAACATACGTTAATATTTTGACAGTATATTGAGTATAAAATTATACTTTCAGACAGATGATTTTGAACTAAATGTACGAGATTTCCTGTTAGCAACCGTTGCCATTGTCGCATTTGGGGAAGATTGCCTTCGCGGCGCCGGCACTTTTGCGAGAACAGGGGAAAGGTCGCGAAGGCCACTTTCCCCAAAAGCGACAGTTTCGACGGCTGCAAGAAGAAAAATTACACTAATAATTTCAAATCTCAAGTCTCATAATATAAATATATAAAAACGGTGTTATAAGTTTATATTATTATCGGTTTTTTACATCACTACCAATGCGTGAACTATTTTTTTAATTTAATCGCAAAATATCAAAAAATACTAATAGAGCTTTACCAATCCGTTTGAATTCATGTAATTCTGCAATTACAAAGTTAATTGTGAATGAACTTAATTAATTAAGTAATTTAAATTAATTAAATTAAGTTTAAAAAATTAAAGACTA